>JARBWK010000001.1:41152661-41166595 GCA_030556195.1 Anolis apletophallus | reverse complement strand
GGGAGATGGAGAAGCGCCGTCTGCTGCTCGAGAGAATCCTGGAAAAAGGGTTGAGCCCTTTCCCAGAGGATCTGGTGGTCGCCGCCATGCATGCGCCCGTAGTTGGCCATCTTGGTCAGCAGGAGCCCGGCCTTGTAGATCTTTCGACCCGTTGTGTCGAACCTCCTTCCCTCCTGATCTGAGGGTGCTGCCGACTCTCGGCCCGAGGTTTGGGCGGAGGTGACGATCATCGAGTTGGGTGCTGGATGATCGTGGAGCCAGCTCTTTTCCCTCTCGTCTATCTTGTACCATGCCTCGATCGACTCGGCGTAGGAGGGATGGTAGATGGAGTTGTCCACGATGCTTTAACCGCCTCCTCCAGCGGTTCTAGCATGGGAAGGTGTGGTTGGGCCGCGTCCTCGATTTGCACCCGTTTGAATACGGGGCAAGCGCTCGACCTCGTGGGGGCGTAGGTTTGCATCCCCAGAGATCTCGCCATCGGCCCACCTGCTCACGAAAGCCCTCGCGTTGTCCGTTGGGGAAGACGAGGGTTCCGCGTCACCGCCCGCATGGGAAGGCGTTCTGTCCATGTTGAGGACAGGATGGATCCCGATCTTATCGACCGAGGACCTCGCCATCTTCTATCTCGTCTCCCGACCACGGTTGAACCGTGTCTGGGATCACGGCGTTGCGGTTGCGGGGAGATCTAGGCGTCGAAGGGATGTTTGGCATCTCTGTCGTCACAGGCGGAGGCGTTCGCTTGGCCGGGGCCAGGGAGAGCCTCGTGGTCTGCCTGCCTTTGTCTGGCGAGGTCATGAAGAGTTGTCGAACCGAGGTCTGTCCCGGAGGAACGCGGACGACGGTCTGGACAGAGTTCTCTCGTGACACACGGTGCTCTACCCCTGTCTCCACAGCGAGAACAGGGGTAGGCGAAGATCGGGGCAGGAGACTGAAGGCGATGGCGTCAGCGTCCTGCGCCTCTTCGGTGAAGGAGGTCTCGAGGCAGCGGCCTCCAGAGACTTTATGTGTATACTGAAGGGATGTATACATATTCTAAAGTAGCCTTTCCATAGTACACAAGCAACAATGGTACTTCCTCCCCAGCTGTTGCTTTGCTCATCACTCATCAATGAAACACTCTGCACTAATGTTATTTGTTGATTTCCTTTTTTGAAAGTAGACTGCTGATATAACATCTGCTTATTTTTATGTTGAAAAAACTAATGTTTTCCCTCCCTTTATTCTCTTGCTATCTCCCTCCTTTGTTTTGGTTTACTTTCCAAATGGCTGCTTTCACCCCTGCTCCAACCAGCTTGACTTCCAGGTCAGTACCTTTGGTATCTTATTCTTTCATGCCACTCATGTAATCAGGTCTGCTAGATCTTTAAATGCTATTTGCATTTAATTATTTAAGTCCTGCACCCCAAATTTGTTTTCAGGTTTATTTTGTTTGCTTGTTCTTTGTTTGATTTGGAAGACAAGTCTTAAGAAATTACTAGTCACTTACTAGTCCAGATGGGAGAACACATGTATAAACTTGCCACACTGAATTGCCAATCAAGCTAAAGGTATAACAAAAAATATGGATAAAACTTGATTTCACTGTTTTGAAATATCCAATGGTTAGTGGTATCCTGGATACTCATGACTTTTATCTGAGTTCTATAGAGTTTGTTTAGACAATGTAATCCACAAGTCTTCTTCCACCTATTGTTTCCAAAATAGAGAGTCAGTAAAGCTTTAGGGACCCATAAAACAGAGAATAGAAAAAAGACATCTAAGTAAATATGTTTTTGCCCCCACATTATTTCTAAGGACTGTGTAGCAGGTAGAGGTATATGTCAGGCACTGTACCTGAGAATACACAAGTTTGTCCTCATTCAGAAACAACTCATGAATTAATCAGCAACATTAAGCCTAACTGACATCATAGAAGTATTATGAGGATAAAATGCTTATGCCCTTGGAGCTCATGTGAGAAAGGTAAGGTTGATAAATAAGCAATTAATCCATTAACTGTTTGAAATGCTGGGAACAATAGTTACATCATATTAGGATCATTGTCAATATACATCAGTAGTTCTTAATCTTTATTAGATCACAGGACCTATTGACAAACTGTTGAAAGCTATAAACACACCATGAGACTTAAAAAAAATAACAAGAAAAAATCAAAGGGGGGAAATGTTTCTTGAACCTGTTTTATCAGCCAGGAGATAAAGAAAATTATTTCTTATTTTAAGAAATATCTGTATTTTTCTTTATCACAAGATGGCTATCAACCTTCAGAAATATTTATTTCCAAGTACAATAAAAGAAACTTGCATAGCTAAGTAGCTAGAATGACGATATAAATGAATAATGTGAGAGAATGCAAACATGATTTATGGAAGAGACTATGGCAATACTTTGTAAACATATCTGGGAACTGAAGAACATGAAGAACTTTGTAAGCAAAATTAATGCCCAACGTGAGCATTAATTTAGAATATGAGAAATAAGGTTTTTGGTTGGTTTTTTAAATAAAAAAACTTGTGGGGTAGTTTCTTTAGAACAGTTGCTATGGTAAATAACTTCATTAGTCATCTTGGTAAAGTAAAGCTGGAATTGTCCCTGTGATAAATGTGTCCATTGTAATAGTGGTGCATACATATTCCTTGGGCTAATTAGGAAACTACATATTCAGGACATCACAAAAGGCAATCCAGGCCTTGTTTTGAATGGAGGAAAGAGATCTCCCCTTGTAGGAGTCCTTCTCATTGGATTTTTGAAATTGACTATGTTTTCCTGGTATCATTCTTTAGTTTGAGCAGAATCACAGAAAGAGATCTAAATACCAGTCATCCTGGTTAGCATTGTCAAAACATACAGCACATTTTATATATGTTGACCTAAGCCTAACTGTGTTTCCATCTAGAACACATCCATTGAATCAAAGAGAGTTTGGAAGGCATCAATTGTGCCCAAGTGTTCAATCCAGTTTGAATGAGCATCTGGATTTTATTATACTGTACCAAATGATAAGTGTGCTCCCACATGGATGCATGCATTGTGTGTGAGTCTGTGAGCGTGCACATACAATGAGCCTTCTAGATTGATGACCTCCAGATTTGCGATTTCCACCAACCGTGGATTGTCATGCCCCATGTTGTCAAATGGCAGTGATATTAATGTTAACATGCTGAAGTGTCCACATTCATGTCACCACAATTTAGTACTATGGGATGTGATTGCCCATGTTTTTTAGTATATGTGTTACTAAAAATGGATGTGACAGAGTAGTATTGTATGTTGACAATGTAACTAAAGATTGCAGTGGTTCCTTTTGTGAAAATAAATATTAATTTTCCAGCATTTCATTTTTAATAAGATATTTCTGCAACCATTTATGAATGCCTTTTTGAAGAGTCATAATATTATTAGTATCAAAGTGGAGGATTCTAGTCTCACCCCCAGTTTAATGCTAGATTCTAATGAAAAATTCAGATACAGCAAAGATAGGGAAGTTCCTGGAGTTAGATGAGCTGCGGGGACAGCGGGTGGAGAGGGGGGAGGAGGTCTCCGGGAGGCTCCCATTAAGTTGTGGGGTCCCCCAGGGGGCCATCCTCTCACCCTTATTATTCAACATCTACATGCGCCCCCTGGCCCAGCTGGCTCGCGACTTTGGTCTGGAGTGTTATCAGTACGCGGATGACACCCAGCTTTTGCTGAGAATGGACGGCAGGCCGGATACCGTACCGATTGTTTCCATCTATGCCTGGAAGCCGTGACTGGATGGCTGCGGGCCAGCCGGCTGAAGGTGAACCCGTCGAAGACGCGGAGATCTTGCCCGGGTCGACCTGGGCTGGATGAGTGCGGTTGCCTGCCCTGGATGGCGAGCCACTTAGCCCGTCACCCTTGGTTAGGAGCTTGGGTGTCAAGTTGGACTCCCTGCTTACCATGGAGGCCCAGGTCTCCGTGGTCAGCAGGACGTCGTTCTTCCACCTACGTCAGGCCAGGCGACTGGCCCCCTACCTGTCCAGGGACGATCTGGCCACGGTGATCCAAGCGACGGTCATCTCGAGGCTGGACTACTGTAACGCCCTCTACGTTGGCCTTCCCTTGGTGACAATCCGGAAACTCAAGCTGGTGCAGAATGCCGCGGCTCGCTTGCTGGTGGGAGCACCAGTGAGGGAGCACATCACTCCCATCCTTCGGCAACTGCACTGGCTTCCTATTGAGTACCGGATTGTCTTCAAGGTATTGGTTTTAACCTTTAAGGCCTTGCACGGTCTAGGGCCTGTGTACCTGAGGGACCGCCTTACCCCGTATGTTCCCCCGAGATCGCTGCGCTCGGAAGAGCAGAATTTATTGGTGATACCATCGTCCCGCGCCTGTCACTTGTCCAGTACAAGACAGAGAGCTTTCTCTGTGGCGGCTCCAGTACTCTGGAATTCGCTCCCTGACCATGTCCGAATGGTCTCGGAACTCCTCCCATTCCGAAGAGAATGTAAGACGGCCCTCTTCAAGCTTGCATTTGGGTAAACTCAACCCAAACTCAACTGGCTCGTCTCGTCTGAATTAAGGCATCATAGCCTTGTAACATCTGGGCTATGTATTGTGTTTTATTGTTTTTATGGTATGTTTTATTGTACGTTTTTACTGCTGTGATCCGCCCCGAGCCTGCTGGGAGGAGCGGAATATAAAACCGATTAATAAATAAATAAATAAATAAATATATTTCACAGTTCACATGAGCAGGTCCCATCAGTCAGGAATGTAAATCCTCACTTCTTTTTTCTTCAGGATTACTAGCATCTCCAAATTTATTAATCTTACTTTTGTAAAAGGGGAAGATAGTTTGTGCTGCAAATTAATGCAGTTACACAAATTATGCTTCACACAGTGGCTGTTGCTTTTTTGACTGGATTTTGAAGGATTAGAAATAATACCTAACTTGTTTGTATCTTTTTTTGTTTGCTGGGTGTGTTTGCTTAGCTTCTAAAGGGGGGGGGGAGAAATGTTAGGTTTCTGTGAAATGTTGAGCTTCTCCCCATACTGCTTCTTGTCCCACTCTCACTTCGAGAGAAGGAATCTTGGTGGGAGGGGGGTTGAAAATCCATCATCACATTGAAGCAGCTTAAATCAGTGGTTCTCAAATTTTGTTTTCCAGTTGGTTTAGACTTCAGCTCTCAGAATTCTTGACCATTAGGTGATGAAGTCCAAAACATCTAGAGGACGAAAGTTTCAGAAACACTGGCCTAAATCAACATCAATGGGAAATGTCAACTAGGAATTTTAGGCCAGTTTCTTTTCTCTCTCTTTTAAATTCTGTACCAAGAGTTCATGATTAAGGTTATCAAATGTTATAGAAAGGTATAACTTTATCCATAGGATATGTATATCAATGTCATAATAAGAGATTGAGTTAATTAATATGTTATTTTGTAGTCATAGAGTGCATGGCATGATTATTGCGTGCTTCTCCAAGATAGGAGGATTTGCAAGTCTCTTTCTGAAGTTGTTCTATCCCTCCATCAGTCTGCAGGATTTACCTGGTGTACCTGTATTCCATTGTCAGAAGGAGCTAGACAAAAGCATATTTTCACAAATCACCCAAAGTTTCTATAATCTTTGTAATGATATAAAAGAAAAAAAACTATGTTTTTCCCATCTGTTTCCCAGGCAGATAATTTTGCTTATCTAATGTTTTTGTTTTCAGGCAGAGTTCCAAGTATTGGATGGGCCTAGGGGCACATTTGTTTGAATTACAGCTTTTATCATAATTTCAAGTCTACATTTGTACGATTACAAAATCTTGATGTCTCTCAATATAATTTAAGAGAAAACCGAGTTATATATTTACCCAGTGGCGATCAGTGTCAGATGCTCATCTGGAAACAGCCTTCCCTGTACATGTTTTTCTCTCCTTTTCTATTGGACTAGTCTTTAAGAGTCGAGTTCTGCAGAATTTTATCAACTACAGAAGAGAACAATGGGTTCTTGAAGCACTTTCAGACTGGAGTGTTCAGTATCTTCTTTGCTAAATAGCAAACATTGCCTCTAACATATTCCAACACTTGATTTGTTTAGAAAAAAAGAGTATTTAGTAATCTGAACATACAGGGAAAGTGTGAAAGCCTTGAAGAAATGTACTAAAAAGGAACTTTGATGGTACTGGTCATCATGGTACATGGAACTCATGTAACTGAATTGTCCATCTGGTAAAGCTCCAGTGTATTTCAAAATTATTTACTTCATTAATTATTTTCCAACTTGGAACATTGCTTGAGATTCTACCAGAAACAGTGGGAAAGATCTTCTAGGACAACCTACTCAAAGTCATGGTCTGCAGACTAATGCCAGTCTACTTGACCGTGAAGACAGAGTATCTAGTTTTGACTTGTTATATATGTGCTTCTGCCACAGTTGCAGCCTTTTTCCAGCCGTAGAAGCTTTCAGACTTACTTCTGTCCCAGCTCAGCCATGGCACGGGAGGGGTGCAGGGGGAAGATATGGATCTCCTGTCACCTTAAAAAATTAGAGTAGTGGCAGTCAAGGTTTTGTAATTTGAATCAATTGATTTAGATCATGGAACATTCTAGTGTTTCAGTTTCCCTGTTAAATTGTACTGCTAAGTAATGAACACAGTATTTCAGACCATTGCTTCTCTCTATTCAGAACCTATACTCTTATGGGTGCTGCCTAGAATTGCATTGACTTTTGTCACCTTAATCATGCTATTGACTAATGTTATCAAGATCACTACATCCTTTTTCATATGTTCCTGTATTTGTGCATCTGGTTTTTCCTGCCTAAATGTAGTGGCTTGTATCCCTGTTGAATTGATTTTGTTAGTTTTGGACTGCTTCTGCCATCTTTAAACCACTTTCTGTCTTCTGTAACTGATATTATCTTCAGGTGTGATAAGTATGCCCTTTAGTCCATCATCCAAATTACTTTAAAACATGGTGCAGAACAGCACCACCCATCTCTGAAGGGTTATAATGACACATTAGTGAGCACTCTTTGGTTCTGTTTGTCAATCAGCTACAAATTCACGTAATAGTGACATTGTCTAAGCTACATTTTACCAGCTTGTCTATAAGAATGACTGAAGCATCTTGTTAAATAAGCTTACTGAAATCAAGACTTACTACATCAATAGTATGCCCTTAATACCCATCCTTGAGAAGCCATATCTTTCGCAAGAAAGTCAAGACCTGGCTACTTGAGCAGGCATTTGCTGATGAAATATAAGGCTTAATTAGCTATATGGAATGACGACGATGCGACGGAAACTGTTTTCAACATGACAGAGACTGCCTGTGTAAACCGCCCTGAGTCACCTTCGGGCTGAGAGGGGCGGTATAGAAACGTGACAAATAAATAAATACATGCGTGCCTTAGTTACATCGTGCCTGAATTACTGTAACGCGCTCTATGTGAGGCTGCCTCTGAAGAATGCTCAGAAACTTCAGCTGATCCAAGGAGCTGCAGCCAGGTCACTTAGTGGGGCTGGCTATAGGGAGTGGACAACTCCCCTGTTACAGCAGCTGCACTGACTGCCAGTCTGTTTTTTGGCCCAATTCAAAGTGCTGGTCATGACCTTTAAAGCCCTAGATGGTTCCGGTCCAGGCTTTTTGGCTGACCACATCCCCTTATATGAGCCTGCCTGGGCCCTGAGATATTCAGGAGAGTAACTTTTCTAGGCGCCACCTCCATCTCAAGCTTGGTTGGTGGGAACGAGAGAGTGGGCCTCTTTGGTGATTTACTCTCAACTCTGGAACACCCTCCCTGTCCAAAGAAGCCAGAATGGCCCCTTCCCTGCTGTCCTTCAGGTGGCAGGTTAAAACAGTTTTATTTAGACAGACTTTTAAAGATTAAGGTTTTTAAGATCAATTCAGGGGGTCCTGTGGTTTTTAACTTTGATTTTGTTTTAATGATTTTTAACTGGGATTTTAAAAAAACTGTTTATATTTAATTGTGTTTTAATGTTTGTATATTTGTATATTTTAAATGGTGATGCTGATGTTTTTATGTTAAGCCGCTTTGAGGTCCCTTCAGGAAAGATAAAGCAAGGCAATAATAATAATAATAATACTATCAAATTTGTTACATACTCCCTTCACATAGGTTCGGTTTATTGAAAACATACCATTTGTTGCTGGAATATAGTTTCTGCAAGACAAGAAAATAGGAGGAAGTCTAAGGATTGTGTTATATACTGCCTCTTTAAGAGAAAAGTGCAGAACACTTCAGTAACAACTATCAAACCAGTCATCAGAGCCCGTGCTCTTGTGCTTTATCCCATGTTTAATTTAGGGAAAACTTCTCACTCCCAACAATCTTATAAGCTGTTTATTATTACCCTAAGGATATGAATCTCTCACTACATCGGATTAGAAGGTGAATATTCATGTTTCTGGACATCCATTTGTAATATCAAATCAGCTGTACCAGATGTAACTATGACCTATTTAGACCATATTTGTTTATTTGATTTATACTATATGTTTTCCCCCATGGCTGGGATGTAAAATGACTTCCATTAGATATGGAAAAATACTTGTTTGCTATTTTCTTTTCAACTGAGAAAAAAAACTACAATCAGTTGTGAGGTTACTGAAAGAGATTTTGCCTTTTGAAAAGCATTTGCGCGGAAACACACATTTATTTCAGTGTAGAAATATGTTTGCTTCACAGAAAAACCATGTGTATTTCACATTTCTTTCAAAAAGTATTTTTCTGATCAGGAATAAATTTGTGTATTTCTTTACAGAAATTGTTTTTCTATGCAGAAAACCTGGTTTCTGGTCAGAAAATGTGTTTCTGCATTGGAAAAACAATATCAGTTTCTCTGTAGACAAACATTGCCTAAATCTTGGACTATAATCAGGAATTGTGCTACAGTCTTTGTGGTATCTTCCAGCAGTGAGAATTAAAAACCTTAACAACAACTACTTGTCTGGGAAAATATAATAAATTATACATATTAACAACAAATGTAAAGCAGTGTAGTACTCCACAATAAAAGTAATTTGAAACTGAAATATTTAGAAGTCTAGTTCACCCATTATCAGTTGCTGAAGACTATCATTCTGGTCATTTTTGAAAGCTTGTAAGCTTGAGTCTAAGTTGCTGGTTCACATTTAGGAGTAACACAATAATAGCAACAATAGTGCCAGCTGATAGAGGCATAACATTGGAAAGCAAGGAAAGTGGAAGCTACAAAGGGAACTGACAATTCTAAGCTAGTGTTTAAAATGTAATTTGTAATGAGTATCCTATGGCATATATATCTTTAAGAAAAACTTAAGGAAATGCACATAATGAAGTATCCCTCCCTCCATTTTATGCTAGAAATGGCCAACATGGCTATTTATTTATGTACTTTATTTTTGCCTTTCCTTTCCCTGTTATAAGGCAGTTACTTCTTTGAAAAATATTTATTTAACTGTTCATTATTCCAGCACACTGTTTTATTCTTGTAGTATCCCAGGCAAGTAGTTGTAGTTTTTTCCCTGTTTTATTCTTGTAGTATAGCAAAACAACTGGCTTAATTAAAGAAACCTGTCTTCCTAATTCTGCCAATTACCCCCCCCCCCCAGGGCTTAAGTTAAACTACTAGTTTATAACTCAGTTTACAGCAATGTGTTAAAGTTCCCCAACTTGTATAATCATGAATATCAGTGCTTTGTTTAAGAAATGTTCTTTTAATAAATGCTTTGTTAGCTGCTTCCTTTATATTTAAACTGGAGTTGCTAGAATTGAATTGTGGTTAATGCATTTTTTTTTCATCACACACATCTAAGATGCAGGATACAGTAAAATAAATTTAAAAAGTATTGAGAGTTTTGTACTAGGTCTCATCTATAGTTGTGTGATATATAAACTTATTACAATAGAATATGAAGTGTAAGTCCTACTCCCATCAACATGTGTTGGCTGGTCCAATTCTTCCAATTGAGAACTTAAAACTCAATAAAATAAACCCAGGGTTTTAGGAAGTTTTTAAAATACATTTGGATGCTTCTACCATGTTGTCAAACATCAATCTGAAGATTTCAAAGTCAGCTAGAAATGCTCAGAGAAATTCCATGTGCAAAAAGAAATATCAATAGGAAGCCAATTGCAGAATTTGGAGACAGTGTATACTTTAATTTTAGTAAAAAATTATCTTGCATGTGAGATAGAACAAGTTTTGAGAAGAGGAAAGGGGATCTTTGTATTTGGTTACAATAGTCACCTCTTCCATACAGTGACAAGTAAAGTTTTTAAAATGAAAATAATTGCATATATTTCAAGCAGTAATGCTATGAAAACATAATCGGAAAGTCTTTACAAGACAGCTCTAGTTTTAAAATAAATCAAACGAGAAAAGAGCCGTTGCTCAGTGGTTTAGCACATGCTCTGAATGCAAAAGGATCCAGTTTCAAACTCTTGACAAACCCATGTAGGGCTGGAAAGAACTCCTGCCTGAAATCCTGCTGGGAGCCCCTGCTACTGAGTGGAAATAATGCTGAGTTAAATGAACTAAGTCTAAAGTGGCTTCCCATGTGCTTATTAATACCAAGATATATTTCCTATTGCCCTCAGAGCCTCACTTTATTTATTTATTTATCAAAATATCTATATCCCTTTTTATATCATAGGATCTTAGCACTGTACACAATTAAAATAAATTTAAACTAAGAAATTTAAAGTTTAAAACAGGGTTGTATGTTGTTTTGTAATGAATTTTAATGTTTAATTTTTAAGGTATCAATGGCTTAATTGTTTTCTGAATTTTATATTTATAGTTTTATTGCAGCTTTTGTAAAGTTTTAATCTGCATTGTTTTAAAATATGTTGTGAACAATCTTGAGTCTCATTGTATAGAAATAGGTATACACACACATCACACACAGTACCGATGTGCATTTTTCATTAATCCTTGTAAGTTGTATCAAATTTGTTAAATTCGTACTTATGAGATGATATCCAATACGTGGGCATGGCCCATGCCAAAAATGTAAGAATCAAAACGTAACCCATACTTTTTGTTTTGTAAATCTTGGAAGGCTCCTGAAGTCTGTTTCATATCCCATGTAAGGAAGCAAAGCTGAAAGCAAAGCCAAAAAGGCTGCCTTAGTGTTTTGCCTTTCTTCTGTAAATTAATGGAGTCTTGCCATTAGGCGTGGGGAAAACAGGGACCAGTGTTTGCTGGGAATCATCACAGAACTCTGGGAAATGTAGTTTGGGAAGGAGGAGCCCTATGCCAGAGAATACTACATCCACTGTTTTAGAGTAGTGAGATGTGTTCCACACTGGGCACGCATACTCAGCAGCAGAGTAACAAAGCACAAGGACATATGTCTTCACTATGTCTGGTTGTGATCCCCAAGTTGTGCCAGTCAGCTTTTGTATGATATTGTTTCTAGCACCCACTTTTTGCTTGATATTTAAGCAGTGCTTCTTGTAGGTCAGAGAACGTTCCAGGGTAACTCCCACGTATTTGTATTTGGATATGCTCCAATGCTCCAGTGGATTCCTTCCCAGGTAATCCTCAGAGTTTGAGATACTTGTCTGTTCTTAAGATGAAAAGCACATGTCTGTGTTTTAGATGGATTAGGAACACCAGAAGCAATCAAAAGCAACTTCAAAAGTGTTGTTGAAGGCTTTCATGGCTTGAATCACTGGGTTGCTGTGAGTTTCCAGGTTGTATGGCTATGTTCCAGAAGTATTCTCTCCAGACTTTTGCCCACATCCTCACAGGGGTTGTGAGGATGCCTGACATAGATGTGGGAGAAACATCAGGAGAGGATGCTTCTGGAATATGGCCATACAGTCTGGAAAACTCACAGTGACCCAATGTTCAAAAGATATCAAAATATAGTTGATAGTTGAAAAATATGTTTCTGTGGTGATGTGAAGCCGTATTTTGGACTGACAAGTATCTTTGCAGTTCTGTGCAAATTTGCACTCTTTTTACATGTCAAATCATATTTCTGATAAGGTAGCTTAATATTTTAGAATGCAATTTCCTGGTCAGAAACACTGTTTTCTATATTTAAAAGGTGCAAAATTTTGTGCAGGATAATTCCTAGCAAATAGTTTTTTAAAATAGTCCATTTTGGAAGACTTTCTCATAGCAAGAAGAACGTTGTTGAAATTTCTTGTTTCTTACTTTGAGAACTAAGTGAAGATTTATATCGTTAGTGCATGGACATACCGTATTTGAACAAACCCCTTAGGGCCCAAAGGCTTTAATGAAAGCCAGCTGCCAACTTGGCACTGAAATGAAGGCAATAACAGATCAATGTGTTGTCAAAGACTTTCATGGCCAGAATCACTGGGTTGCTGTGAGTTTTCCAGGCTGTATGGCCATGTTCCAAAAGCCGTCTCTCCTGATATTTCAACCACATCTACCAGATCAATTTGGCATCCAAGGACTAGGCAGTCCAAAACAAATTTGCTATAGCAGAGAATGGTTTCTCCTATATCCACATACTGTACATTGTTAGAACCACATTTACAAGTTTAAAAGAAACAGTTTAGTAGAAGCCCATGTTTTAACTTGGTACCTGAAAGAGAACAATGTTAGCATTAACCGTATCTCTAATGGAAGGCTTTCATAGGGGGTCAGATCAGAGAAAAATCCCTGTGATATATCCTTTCTATGAGTGGGACATGGAGCAGGGCCGTACTAGCAGATCTGAGTTCTGAAACAGCTGTATATATGGAGGGATGCTCATTCATACATTAACGTCCAAAGCTTGATTCAGACCAGAAGCACACTGTCAGTCAGTACAGTTCCTTTAAAACAATGGTTCTCAACCTTGGGTCCCCAGGTGTTTTGGACTACAACTTCCAGAATTATCAGTCAGTTTACCAGTTGTTAGGATTTCTATGAGTTGAAGGAGAAAACATCTGGGGACCCACAGTTTGAGAACCACTGTTTTAAAGAGCTTGAAGACTTGAGGTTCCTTCAAGGTCTAAATATCCCATCCATATTTTGTGTTGCCCCTATTTACCCAAATTTAGGTAGAGTGGAGAGTAATGTGGATTTCATTTATAGATTGTTGAATATTCTGACTGCCACTTATGGCATGAAACTCATCTCGTAAGTTTTGGTGAACCAACAATATATAGCTCCAAAGAGACAAATGGGGCAGACATAACTACATTTCAGAACCATGTATTCTGGACTCTTCTGCATCCCCCATTACTTATCATAACTTGGAAGCAGTGGTAGCCCTAAACTCTAAAGACAAACTTCTAGCACACTTAGATTGTGAACACCC
The DNA here is from genome assembly GCA_030556195.1 of Anolis apletophallus. Lineage (NCBI taxonomy): Eukaryota > Metazoa > Chordata > Lepidosauria > Squamata > Anolidae > Anolis > Anolis apletophallus. Next base: position 41,153,351 of record JARBWK010000001.1, on the reverse strand, counting down.
AGGTTTGAATGTGCCATTATTAAAAGGATTATATGGCAAGGAATTCTTATATGTTGTTTTCAATATTCTTTTGAACAGGTAGGTTGTAAAACCATTTTTAACAGTAGGTATAACTGGAAAGCTCTTCCTGCTGCTTGTTTATGTTAGAAAATTTCTTTAGGGAACACCAACAATCTCATCTATAGATTCTACTCTTGTGTCTTTAGGGGTCAGACTTCTTTTAAAACATGTTGGATATGTAACTGGAGAGGAAACCAACTCAAGGAGGAGTTTGGTGTTCATTACTTGTTATTAGTGAACTCTTTGTGCTTTTTTAAAAAAATAATTTTTATTGAGATTTTTACACTTGTTGGGGAGTGTGGGCCTGCGGGGAGGAAGAGGAGGTGGGGGTAAGGAGGGCATGGGGATCTGGGGAGGGAGACTGGGGGGAGGGAAGGAAGGTGGGGGGTGGCGGAGTACAACCAGGGCATGCAAGGGATCAGGGGGGAAGGCAGGTGGTGTGGAAGCAACCGGGAGGTACGGGGGGTGGGAGAGAAGAGGGGTGGGGACAGTCTCTAGGGAGGGGCGATGACTTTTTCTCTTCTAATGTTGTCTCTGAGTTTCTGGAAGGGTCTTTTCCTTTCTTGGTTGTTATTTGTCTTTGGTCTCCCTGCTGGGCCCCTCCTGATCCCGGCTGGTTGAGGGGTTCGC
>JARBWK010000001.1:41112821-41152561 GCA_030556195.1 Anolis apletophallus | reverse complement strand
GGAAAGGCGAGGCGTGGCTCCTGGTCCTTTCCCTCCTGAAGGGCCTGGTGAGCCGCCTTGGGTGCCCGTTTCGGCAGAAAAGCGGGATGTAAAGGAGGAAAGGGATGTATCGTCATAGAGAAGCTCATAGAGCAGGCCTGGGCAAACTTTGGCCCTCCAGGTGTTTTGGACTCCAACTCCCATAATTCCTAACAGCCTACCGGCTGTTAGGGAATTGTGGAGATTCTCAAACACCTGAGGGTAAAGCCTGCCCAGGCCTGTCATAGAATCTCCCAAAGGTCCTAGGACAGGCCTCGGCCAACATGGGCCCTCCAGGTGTTTTGGCCTTCAACTCCCACAATTCCTAACAGCGGTGGTTCTCAATCTGTGGGTCCACAAATGTTTTGGCCTTCAACTCCCACAATTCCTAACAGCGGTGGTTATCAATCTGTGGGTCCTCAAATGTTTTGGCCTTCAACTCCCACAATTCCTAACAGCGGTGGTTCTCAATCTGTGGGTCCACAAATGTTTTGGCCTTCAACTCCCACAATTCCTAACAGCAGTGGTTCTCAATCTGTGGGTCCACAAATGTTTTGGCCTTCAACTCCCACAATTCCTAACAGCAGTGGTTCTCAATCTGTGGGTCCACAAAATGTTTTGGCCTTCAACTCCCACAATTCCTAACAGCGGTGGTTCTCAATCTGTGGGTCCACAAATGTTTTGGCCTTCAACTCCACAATTCCTAACAGCAGTGGTTCTCAATCTGTGGGTCCACAAATGTTTTGGCCTTCAACTCCCACAATTCCTAACAGCAGTGGTTCTCAATCTGTGGGTCCACAAATGTTTGGCCTTCAACTCCCACAATTCCTAACAGCGGTGGTTCTCAATCTGTGGGTCCACAAATGTTTTGGCCTTCAACTCCCACAATTCCTAACAGCAGTGGTTCTCAATCTGTGGGTCCACAAATGTTTTGGCCTTCAACTCCCACAATTCCTAACAGCGGTGGTTCTCAATCTGTGGGTCCACAAATGTTTTGGCCTTCAACTCCCACAATTCCTAACAGCGGTGGTTCTCAATCTGTGGGTCCACAAATGTTTTGGCCTTCAACTCCCACAATTCCTAACAGCGGTGGTTCTTAATCTGTGGGTCCCCAAATGTTTTGGCCTTCAACTCCCAGAAATCCTAACAACTGGTAAACTGACTGGGATTTCTGGGAGTTGTAGGCCAAAACATCTGGGGACCCACAGGTTGAGAACCACTGCCTTACAGCCTCAGGCCCCTTTCTTTCGTTTCCCACTATAGACCAACTCGGACACTGCATAGGAGGAGAGGCTCCCCTCTCAGTTCCACCCCCGTCCCAAGCACGGCTGGTGGGAACGAGAGAAAGGGACTGCTCTGTGACTGCCCCCCACCTCTGGAATGGCCTCCCAAAGGAGTTAAAGATGTCCCGTCCCCCCACCACTTTCAAGAAACAGAGGAAGAGGTGGTACCTTTGCTCACTGGCTTATGAGAAAGAGGAGGAGGAGTTGGTAATACCACCATTATACCTCTGATTAATAATTACCATCCATATCAGTGCCCTGCTCATCCCACCAGCTCAATAGATACCTTTTTTAAAGTCTCTGATGTTTTTTTAATAAGGTAGTTAAACTGGCCACGATCTACTAACCCTGCCCCCAATATTCTTGAACATGGTTATTTATGAAGTGTTTCTAATCATCGAAGGGTATATATTGAAATCTTAGTTAGCATAGTTAAGCACCTGGCAAAGCACCAAAATCAGTGTGTACAGAGCTATCGTACTGTCTATTCTCCTCTATGGGTCTGAAACATGGGTCACCTATCGCCAACACCTACGACTCCTCGAACGCTTTCATCAGTGCTGTCTTCGCACAATCCTAAATATACACTGGACTGACTATGTGACTAATGTTGCTGTCCTTGAGCAAGCAGGGATCACCAGCGTTGAGGTCATGCTATTGAGAACACAGCTCCGCTGGGCAGGGCACGTCTCTAGGATGGAGGACCACCGCCTCCCAAAGATATTACTCTATGGTGAACTCGCCACGGGTCAGCGCAAGAGAGGCGCCCCCAAAAAGAGATATAAGGACTTCCTGAAACAGCATCTCAGGCTCGGCCAGATTGATCACCAAAAATGGTCCACCCTGGCCTCACATCGGGAGGCATGGAGATGCACTATCCACAATGCTGCGGCATCTTTCGAGAAGACACACCGAATGGGTCTCAAAGAGAAAGGACAACGCAGAAAGAACCGCAACTTGGAAACAACATCACCCAAGGAGACTTTCTGCTGTGCTTTCTGCAACCGGACTTGCCTTTCTCAGATTGGCCTTTTTAGTCATCAACGTGCTTGTAAAAAGTGTGGGATGAGTCCTTCCTAAGAACCTTCATTCGCAAAGTAATGCCGAGAGAGTTAGCATAGTTAAATGAGAATGCTTAAAAGTGCTACAGTACTGATCAAGAATACCAGCAAATGGGCTTTAAAAGTCTATTTACTTATTATTTATTTACATCATTTATATTCCTCCCTTCTCACCCCGCAGGGGACTCAGGGCGGATCACAATGCATATATACAGGCAAACATTCCATGCCATAGACATACAACATATATAGACAGACAATGAGGCTACACAATTGGTCGAGAGCTCACCCCGACCTGGGCAGGCCTCGAACTCATGACCTTCTGGTCAGTGGAGATTTTATGCAGCTGACTCCCAGCCAGCTGCGCCACATTCCCGGTCAAGGTTGGGAATTGTGCAGCCCTCCTGATGAATATGAACTACAACTCCCAGCAGCCTTAGCCACAATAGCCACAGGTGAGAAATGCTGGGACCTGCAGATCAATATCCTCTGGTGGCTTGTGTAACTCACCTCTGGTTTGTGCCAAAAACTTCAGCGGATCCTTTCAATAGGAAAGTTCACTTACAGGTCACAGTCTAGGAACAGACATAGAACCTGCTTTCAAAAAGGAAAAAAAGGCACAGGATCATTTTGAAGGTACTGTGATTCAAGCCCTTCCAAGGAGAAAGCCCTGCAAAAGAGAAGAATAGCTGCATGGCATTTTAGCAAGTTCTAGGCTATGCTCTGAATCATGGAATGGGTTGGTTTACTCTGCAGCCCTTCCAAAACCCACAAAGAATTGCAGCAGCTGCCACAGCCCCAGGATCCGGCTGCTCTAGGCGGGCTGAACCGATGTAACTAGCTCTGCCGGCAGCAGCTTCCATGTTCTTTGTAGATTCAGCAGCAACTTCGGCCTCCTGTACAGCTTTGGCCAGACCTGCAGTGCATTTGCTTTTGGCTTCTTTAGATCTCTGAGTTCTACAGCAGCAGCACAAAGTGAATCCAGCATGGTCCTATTTCCAGGTGCTGCTCCTCCATACCTCATCATGGCCAATAGATATCTTGAGCAATGATCAATCTATTTGCCTCAAGGAACTGGGAAATTGTTATTTCTATTCTATGTTTGATGTTTTGTCTTATGTCTGTTATAACAAGCTGTGTTTTTTTTAATTTAATTGTAGTTGTTAAATTACCATTTGTTTTTATATGTTGAGTTGTTTAAATTTTGTTAGTATGGATATATTGCTGTTCTATTTGGGCATTGAATGTTTGCCTTTTATGTTTGGAATTTGGCCTGAGTCCCTCCCTGGAGATAGAGCAGAATATAAATAAATAAAGTTTGTATTGTCGAAGGCCTTCATGGCTGGAATCACACGTTGCTGTGGCCAACCTTCCCCTCCCTCTTTCTCTTTTTTCTTTCTCTCCTTCCTTCCTTCCCTTTCTTTCTCTCATTTCTTCCTTCTCTTCTTCTTCCCTTCCTTCCCTCCCACCTTTTCTTTCCCTTCTTTCTCCCCTTTCTTCCTTCTCTATCTATTCTTGGACTGCAACTCCCAGCAGCCCTCCTCCTGATCAATTTATCTACCTACCTACATCTATGTAATCTTATCTATCTGGAGGATTGCTTGGGAGTTGCAGTCCAGGAATAGGAGAAATTGGAAATATGCAGGGACTGGGATGCTCTCAAAGAAATCAAAGGAGAAGAAAGCTTGCAGCTTGGAAGCAGTGCATTTGGATCCTCCTCCTCCCTTAAAGGGCCTGGTCTAGGGGATGCTGGGAGCTGTAGTCCGAAAGAGAGTGTGGCTATGCTATTGTGTGTTTTGTGTGCCAGGGGCAGTCGTTTTTGTGCATGCGCTGTAGCACCTTTTTCTCTCTCTTTTTGGCCTTTAAGTCCTTTCCGCTGTGTTTTTCAGTGTTTTTATGAATGATGATCATTTGTTGGCCTGATAAGTGTCTTGTGCCCAAATTTGGTATTGATTCATCCAGTGGTTTTTATTATATATTAATCCCACAGACGAATATTACATTTTTATTTTTATATATTATTATATTAATATTGTGGGAGTTGAAGTCCAAAACACCTGGAGGGCCCAAGTTTGCCCATGCGTGTACTACAAAGTGACCCCTCAAGACACAACTGATTCTCATGATGCAGGGCTTTTACATCCTAATATTTTTTTGATGTGAGCAGCTTTGCCTCTCAACCAGGAGACAAAAGTAAAGGTAAAGGTTTCCCCTTGACATTAAGTCTAGTCGTGCCCAACTCTGCGGGGTGGTGCTCATCTCCATTCTAAGCCCAAGAGCCGGCGTTGTCTATAGATGCCTCCAGTGTTATGTGGCCGGCATGACTGCATGGAGTGCCATTACTTTCCAACAGAAGCAGTACCTATTGATCTACTCACACCTGCATGTGTTCAAACTGCTAGGTTGGCAGAAGCTGGGGCTAACAGCGGGAGCTCACCCCACCTCATTCGAACCGCCAACTTTTTCAGCAGCTCAGCGGTTTAACCTGCTGCGTCACCAGGGGGCCCTTGGTGGGATATAAGTCATTACATTACAAAGCAGGATATAATTAATTACATATCACAATACAAATAACGCTGCCCAGCACAATAAAACGTTAGCCCTGTTTTTGGCTGTACCTGACCTCCTAATACCAAAATTGGCATCAATTTTCTCCTATTGGCTTTTGTTTTTGAGATATCGAACGTAAACCATATACCAATTGTCATCTGCTCACCCAAAGAAAACCAGGATAAGCATATCTAAGAAACTAGAGCTTGATGTAGTCTATCCATTTTGCAGATAACATTGCTCAGATTGAGTCTGTCTTAGACACCACAGTTGCAGTCCGTTGGATGTAATCTTGGCTGCTGCTTGTCCAGTGTTGATTAATACCCTTCTATTTGTTCAGCCTGAAGATGTGGACAGGATTCTTGGAGGGTGAAAGCCACCGCGTGTGCTCTAGACCTTGCCCTTCCTAGATCATAAAACAGGTCAGAAGGGGACTGGCAGAGTGAGTCAGGGAAGCAATTAACACCTCCCTATGTCAGGGCAGGGTCCCTGCAAACCTCAAGGAGGCTGTGGTAAGACCACTTCTTTTTTTTAAAAAACCCTAGGTAGGGTGGGAGGGATTTGGGAGGATATGAGTTTTAAAGGTCATGTTAATGAATTCTGTTTTTACTACACTGTTATTGTTTAATTGGTTTTTTAAACTTTTGTATTGCTCTTTTAAAACCGTTTAGGTGGATAGATGTTAGCCGCCTTGAGTCCCCATGAAGAAATATGCGGAATATAAATAAAGATAATAATATCCAATGCAGTTTTCTGAATCAGGGCCCCAAATAACTCCCAGAACCAGGCCTAAAAACCAAGACACCAAGAAAATAATCGGTGTGGTTGGGCTGTGTCCTATCCAACGTCTGGCATACAGCTGGCCCTCTATAGCCACAGATTCGTCACAACTTGAAATATCCCCCTCCCCAATTTAAAAAGTAAAACTTTTGCCATGTTATATCTGGGGCACCATTTTATTTCAGCATTGTATATAATGGGACATAAGCATCCATGATCTTGAGACCATACTGCAGTGGAGACTAAGGGCCCACTGTACCTGCCTTCCCGATAAGATGGAAGACACTGCATGGCAGAATCTATTTTTACAAGTTTTTTCACTTTCTCTGCCAAAGAGCTCTTGTGCCTCACCAAACTACAACTACCAGGATTCCACAGCATTGAGCCATGGCAGTTAAAGTGGTGTCAAACTGCATTAATTCTATAGCGTAGATGTACGCTGAGTCTATAGCACTGCCACAGAAATGGAGAACTAGATTGGAACAAACAGTGGAAGCTTCATCCAGACTTCTTAGCCAGCATCACAGATAAAAGCCTTTAAGTACTCTTATTTTCTTTGTTTCTGCCCTTATAGCTAATAAAAATGGAAGCCAGAAAGTCTTGTGATATTCCTCAGGAATACAGTGAGGGGTTGAAAAAACTTGCCTTTTGCCTTGAAACAAGGAGAAACAGCAGTGCTCTGTGTATACAGTACTTCTTTACCACAGGAAATTGGCTTTTGGCAAGCTGGCTTTTATCACAACTCTATGAGCTTGTACAGGTGACCCTGTATGTATTGCTGACTGCAGAAGTACTTTTTTGCACAATATAGGCAGGTTAATTATTTTATTTTCATTTTCCATCTTGAAAATATTTTGGTTACAATGGCTTGCTAACACTTATAGACTGAAATTCAGTTGATTTCTTGCATGTATGCTTTCTTGCCTATGTGCTATGTGGTGTACATTTTTAAAATATATGTGTTTACCAATATTTACACATATTTGGTCATTTAGGCACCAACACCATGTTTAGAATTTAGCCTGTCAATGTCCTTGTTTCTTTATCAAAGAGCACACCACCAATTTCTGTTTTTTAAAAGTTGACACTTCCCTACTGAGTATTACTGAGGGTTGCAGTCCAATAACATAAAAGGTTGCATGATTATCATCTCATCCTGAGAAATTAAGTGTGCTGGAAATCTAAATACATTTAATATGTTTGCATTCCAAGCGACCTTTGCTATTCATAGTAACAGTGATTGATTCACAAAGATATACAAAATCTTCCATGTTGAACATTATATTATTGTGTAGTCATAATAAAACAAAAGAAAGTGCAGGGGAGAAAGAAAAAAATATGTGGAGTTTGTTTCAAAAGGCACCAAATCTGAACAAATTTTATAGGAAAACACGTTGTAATAATATGCATTATTTTGCTATAAAATGCAGTTTTCCAAACCAAATCATCAAAGTGATTTGATACATTTTTGATAGTTTTGACCTGTATGTAATATTTTACTCCTAGCCAACAGTGTAATGTCACCTGTAACCCAGTTTCCATTTTTTTCTCTTGATTTGGTCCCTTTTGGAAACAAACTCCACAAACATCAAAGTATGTAATATATTCATATTTCATATTTGTGTTACTTTTTATTTGTATTACAGGGATGGTTTAAAGCTTGAAACTGAAATACTGGATGGAAAGCCTAGACTGATAGTTGCTACTTGTGGTAAGATAACTCTGACACATCAAGATATATATACATATCTATATAAATAAAAATGTAATGTTTGTTTGTGGGATTAACATAACTCAAAAACCACTGGATGAATTGACACCAAATTTAGCCAGAAGATATCTACTAGACCAATGTATGTCCTTCATTCAAAAAAAAACCCCTCACAACCCCGAAATGACTTCTAAAACCCAAAATTCCTACAGGGAGAAACAGCACATGTCCACAAAAGACACCCATGGCCACGCTCCCTCCTCCGTGAGGAAACAGCCAACCGTTAAAGCATTGGGAGCCAGGCACACGTGCACAGCCCCCCACACACAAGCGAGAGGGCACCATGGGAGTGGAGGTGGAGACTTGCCGCATGGAGCCCCTTCTCTTTCACTGCTATGTCAGGAGGGTGATCTCCTCCTCCTCTGCTTCCCCATTTCTCTTCCTCCTTCCTGCACCGGCTTCTTCCCTTCTCCAAGCCTATTTCTCCTCTCCTCACCGACCTCATCCTCCTCCCTCCATTAAATCTATAGTGGAGATGCACCCAAAATCATCCCTTTACACTGCTATGTAAAATCCAGATTATCTACTTAGAACTGGATTATATGGCAGTGTAGACTCAAATATTTGCCTATGGATGTTGGTTGACTGGTTGCATATAGTGACAATACTTTATATATTACTATTTTATATATTGCTATATCATACATATGTTTTTATAATATTTAACTTATATATATATATAACATATAATATATATTATAAGATATAATTACAATATTTTATATATTACTGTTATATAGATATAGATTACTATATAATATGTTACTATTATAGATTACTATACAATACAAATTAAATAAACTCATATAATAGAGTTGGAAAGAGGAAAAGAGAGAAGAAATGAAAGAGGGAAAGGGGGAATAAAGGAAGGAAGAAAGGTAGAGAAGAAAAAAGTGAAAGGAAGAGAGAGGGAAGGAAAGGGAGAAGGAACGAAAGACCGAAAGAGGGAGGGAAGGAAGGATGCAACCAAAGAGAAGGAAGAAAGAAAAAGTGAAAGGAAAGGGGGAGGGAAGGTTGACCACAGCAACGCGTGGCGGGTACAATTCGTCACCAATAAAAACAACGGGTAAATAAACAGACTCAATAAAAATTATAAAATAACTTCAAGAGAAGCAGAAATCAATAGTCTCCTTTATATATAGTGAGTGTGTGTGTGTTTGAGTGAGTGCATGCATGGGTGACATTATCCTATTTATTGATGTTACTAACGTCTTTGATATTTACATGACACACATTTAAATCCATTGGTGAGATAAGCAAATTACTGGTGTTTTGCACCCTGACTTCAAACCTGGAGGGGCTACGTGGGCCTCTGTTGAAAATCATTAACAGCTCCCTTGAGCAAGGAGTCTTTCCAGAGTGCTTGAAAGAGGCGGTGGTAGCTCCATTACTGAAGAAACCATCATTGGACCCTGCGGTTCCCTCCAACTACCGCCCAGTGTCGAATCTTTTCGTACCTGGGCAAGGTAGTTGAGAGGGCAGTAATGGAGCAGCTGCAGTCCTTCTTAGATGATGCAACATGGCTTGACCCCTTCCAGTCCGGCTTCCGTTCGGGGCACGGGACGGAGACGGTCCTGGTCTCCATCACAGACCAACTCCGCTGCCAGCTTGACCAAGGCGGGTCTGCGCTGCTCGTGTTATTGGACCTCACGGCAGCGTTTGACACGGTCGACCACAATCTTTTGATCCACCGCCTGGCCATGGCTGGAGTGAGGGGGACAGCCCTTAAATGGCTGGCCTCCTTCCTCCACCAGCGGTCTCAGCGTGTGAGGAGGGGAGGGGTGGTCTCTGAGGGTTCCCCACTGATTTGTGGGGTTCCCCAGGGGGCCATCCTTTCCCCTCTGTTATTTAACATCTACATGCAGCCGCTTGCACAGCTGGTGCGGAGTTATGGGCTGACCTGTCATCAATATGCTGATGACACCCAGCTCATCCTGAGGATGGGGGCAGGCCGGAGTCCGTCCCGATAATTTCCAACATTGCCTCGAAGCCGTTACTGGATGGCTGCGAGCCAGTAGGTTGAGGGTGAATCCGCGAAGACGGAGATCTTGTGGCTGGGCCGCCCGAGCGGAGTGGGTACCCGGCTTCCGACCCTGGACGGTGCGGCGCTGCACCCAGCGCCGTCAGTGAAAAGCCTAGGCGTCCACCTGGACTCCCAGCTGACCATGGAGGCCCAGGTCTCCATGGTCAGCAAGGCGGCGTTTTCCATCTCCGCCAGGCGAGGAGGCTGGCTCCCTATCTGTCCCGAACGACCTGGCCACGGTGATCCAAGCCACGGTCATCTCGAGGCTAGACTACTGCAACGCGCTCTACGTTGGCCTGCCTATGTCGTCGATCCGAAGCTCAAGCTGGTGCAGAACACCGCCGCCCGGCTCCTGTCTGGGGCTCCAGCAGGATGCCGAATAACTCCAGTCTTGCGGGATCTGCACTGGCTGCCTATCGAGCACCGGGTCGCCTTCAAAGTGTTGGTTCTTACCTTTAAGGCCATCCACGGCCTGGGGCCAGCGTATCTGAGGGACCGTCTCGCCTTATACTGCCCATCGAGATCACTCCGGTCTGAAGAGGCCAATTTACTGGTGGTACCATCTGCCAAGCTGGCCCGTTTAACATCCACCCGCCGGAGGGCGTTCTCTGTGATAGCTCCTACGCTATGGAACGCCCTCCCGGTCGAGGCCAGAGCGTTGAGGGACCTACTCCCCTTTAGACGGGCCTGCAAAACCTATTTGTTTAGGCAGGCCTTTGGGAGTAGGCCCTTGCATCCGTAATAGACCGCTCTTCGGCCACCGCTCATTGTACTGTTTTAATTTTACTGTTTTAACTTTTATTGTATTGCATGTTTTTAAACAATGTATGTTTTCTGTGTTTTTATGCTGAACCTCTGGCACTACGCCATTGGCCTGTAAGCCGCCGCGAGCCCCCGGGAGTCGGCGGTGCAAAAATCCAAATAAATAAATAAATAAAATAAATAAATAAACCAGTGAATACTTGCAGTTGTATTGCTTGTAGAAATTACCAGGTTCAGTTCCTACTATGCTAGGTAATTTACCATTTTGATGGATCCTGGAATATTGTGCCAAGCTGAACATTATTAATATAGAACTTATGCTGTTCAGAAAAAAATAATTGGTGGTGGTACCATTTAAGATCTCCTTAAAAGTACCATGGAAAACCAGGATATCTGTTTCAGCTAAGAGTTTCAGTTTCTGGTAATGGGTTTTTAAAAAGCAATTTCTTTTAAAGACTTACTCTGTCACTATATTAAAAGCAGCAGAGCTTAATTCAATGACATCCAAATACTTCTTAAAATAAGTTAACTGAATCAAATCTTAACCTCTTTATAAGAAGGAGTGTTGTGTTTGCTTCTTGCGAGAGATATCTTGGCAAAATGTGACCCTTTAGTAGATGAAAAATTTCATTTATAAAATTTCCTGTATGTTATAATACATCTACCATAAATTGAGGGTGGGAAAAAGAATAGTAACATCTATATTTCATGACATAAAGTTAGTTATAAAAGTATAAAGAGGGTATTAAAAAGAACATTGTAATGCTTTCTTTTTTAGTTGTTTCAAAGTAATTGTTTCATTATGCTACCAAATATTGAATAACAATGCTACCCTAACAAAAGAAATCAAGTTATTTCCTTGTACCAATTAGGATCAGATCTTGGTTTGATTGTTAAGAAAATGTAGTTTGAACATATGCTAAGTTCGGAACATGATAGTGGCTTCATTTTTTAAACTTGTGTATAGTTGAGGTTGAAGTTCTTTTATTTCAACATATAATGAAGCCATCCTCCCTCATTCTTAAGAAACTGTTGATGTGTTTCTACACCTTGTATTTCTTTATTGTAGTATTTTTGTAGAATGAATGCCTAACCAGATGTATGTAGCTGAGTGCATACAGTACAGCTGTGTTAAAATGTGTCTAGTTTTGTTTCCATTGATATCACTTCCTCATAAAATTATTCTAGCTTTTGTTCTTATTTGTGCTTCTTTTTTCTTTCTTAGTGAGTAAGTCAAAACCAACTATAAAGGTAAGATTTTTTTCTGTTAGCAATCAAGTTAAAATCTGTATTGCAATATAAGAACGGTGCTTTAATGTTTCTAATGCAGAAATATGATCTCTTGATTGTTGTGATTTATGAATCCCAGTATAGAGCTACTGCAATTTGGAAAATAGAATCAGTATTATTATTGTTATCATCATCATTATTTATATCCCACATTTTCTTTCTAATAGTTGTTGTTATTTCATAGTCTACCTTTCCCGCTGAATTTGAAGTCAGTTTGCAGAAATTAAAACAGATAAAACATATATAAAGTACAAAAATTACAAGGAGTTTTATGGTGGAGTGGTGATTGTAATCTCTGGCTTTAAAAGTTTCATTGGCTTAGGACCTGTGTGGCTTAGGGCAACTACCTTCTTCCGTGTAGATCTGTCTAGCTAGAATATCTTCTTCAGCAGTTCTCAGACAGTTGTCTCTGTCACTAGAGGCAAAGCAGATAACAGCTGGCTTGGCACTGGCTCTGATATCTTTTGTTGGGTGAGATTTTCTCATTTGCCCATGCTTTTTATATTTAATTTTTTTGTGCATCACTGTCATTCTGACTAACATAATTTACTTCCTGACATTTTTCTGACACATTTGTATTGTTCTTTTATCATTTTTGTGAATTAACTGTTACTTATTATTATTCTAATAGTAATTTGTAATTTATACTCTGCTGGATATATGTTAATTATTATTATTCTAATAGTATTTGGTAATTTGTACTCTGCTTGATATATATTTTATTAGTTGTAATTGCTCTAAATGTATCGTTAGTGGTGAATACATGAATAACCTGGTCTCTAAGAGTTAGAGTTTCGGCTTATTTCTGTGAACATTGTACTGCCTCATGACAGTCTCCTTCTGAAACCTTTGGTTTCCAAGCCCATTTGCTGAGTATCTTGGAGTCTGAAAATGAATACCTAAGGTGTTCTTGAGCATGTAAAACTACATCTTCAACAGAACATAAATATCACATCGAAACGGGATATATTGGAGATATATTCAGTAATAAAACATGTTTCCTCAATGTAACCCAGTGCAAAGGTTTAGTAAAGATTAATGACACTTATGAGTATCCGAGGTCATGAAGGCAAAGTGGCCTAAATTGGGCTTAGCAGAGGGGATGGTTTCAGCCCCCAAGAAGCAGAGGGAGCACCATCATGCCTCCTTGAGAAAAACCATAGCCTTTGCCATGTGTTCCTCCTCTGAGGAATATGGGGATGAGACCTCTTAAATTGCGTCTTCAGAGGCAGAAGAGGAAAAATCTCATCTGAAGAAAGGGATAGAGAGTCTCAGTGTAAAAGGTATTTCTTTTTCCTACTTGGAGCAAGTGGGATGAGCTACCAAAATTACAGGATGTTCATCCCTTATCTGCTGAAAATGAATACATCACAGGTAAGACTATTGTTCCTTTTTTTATCTAGCAGAAGACAAGAAAGGCTGTTTTATAGTGCACAGGCATTTTCCTGCCCTGTGTGAGCTAGTAAAATGTGTTGTTGTCTCCTATGGTTTGCACTATGTGAGGAAAAGCTGTTCACCTGAATTTGGCTGGTGCTGGGATTAGCCTGTCGGCAGTAAGGGTCCTGGTACCCAAAGGGTGGTTGTTGGAATATTGACATCCCACTTTCTAATCCTTTTCCTAAGATAGTCAGCAGGGAGGTTTTTAGCCTTTTCTCTGTGACTTTCAAATTGATGAACTCTGTCCATTATATGAATTAGAGTCCAAACTTAATTGTCTCCAGGCACACTCTGGTTCTCAATCTCTGGATGAGACATCACAAAACAAAGGAGCTTTTATTTTACTTTTTAGTTATTATATAAAAAATTCCTTTTTTAAACAGGCTGCAATAGTCAAATTAAATCAAACTGGTTCTTTAACTAACATAACTTCACAATAATATTAGCATGCTTTATAATGCAGTTTCAAGTGCTGGGGTGATTATAATGTGTAAACTTTTACTTTTTCAGCAGATGTGTAATAAAAACAAAATCATAAAACATACATCAAGGACAAAACTGAATGGACATGTTCTGAAATCTGTTCAAACATCTTGTGAAAAGAACGATTGTTTTACAAAACACAAAACTGGATCACGGTTTTCAGTGACAAAGGATAGTAAAACTCCAGAAACATTGGTATGTGCTAAGGATTCATCAAATGAACCCTCCAGCAAAAATCATGCTCTTATCATCCCAAAAGGCAGCATAACTGCAAAACCTGATTATACAAGAACTTCAGTTAAGAAACTTTTGACATCCAATAAGAAGTTTAAAAAACATCCTGCTTCTGTTGAGGATCTAAGGGACAATTTGGTGTGCTTAACACAAGAACAACTTGAACAGATTTTGATGGCAGTTAAAGAAGGAACAAAAGGAGTCTCCCAAGAAGCAAGTAAGACATCTATCTACTTCCAATAGGTTAATTGTTTCCTAGAAACTTTAAATATGTTTGATATTTGGAAATAATTATATATTTACATCAAAATGATGTAATCATTTAATAATAGGCCCTTATTGGGTTAGTTAGTTTTACAGTTTTTCACTTGCTGTCACACCTGCAATTATTTGTTTAGTGAAGTGTACTTTATTTTAGTGAAATGTTTGTGGTCAGAAGACTAGAGTTATGTTTATTTTAAATTTAGGTTCGAATTCTGGTTTTTTTGTTATGATTATATGCTCCTTTACAAGTATGTTAGTAACATCATTTTGAGTAAGTGTAGACGCTTCTTCCTTGGGTGGGGAAGGTTTAAAACTTTCTAACATTTTTGTAGTAATTTTGGAGCTTAGCTCTTTAGGAAAAATCTAATGACATTGGATCTGATTTTTTATAACAAAATCTAAATTTGTATCAATATTAATAGGAACAGAAAGGAAGTCTAGTGTTGTTTTAAGACTTATTTTAAGTTTATTTTAGAATAATATTTCATACATTACAGCCTTCTCCTTTAGTTGCATAATATAGCCATTGATATAATTTAGTAGGGTACAAAGATTCTTTGCAGAGTTTTATTCTGAACACTCTGTTGCAACATTGATTTTAAGAGAACGTCTTACTTTCTAGTATTGGAGAGTGCAGACAGCAACATTCCTCCTGATCAGGCTACAGAAGAAAACATAATGGGATTACTCCAGAAGGCTGAGGTTCCAACCGTTCCAAGTGAAAATAGTTTAATTTCAAGCAAAAAACAAGGAACATTCAAGCATGCTGAACAAAAAATAATTACGTACGTAAATGTTATAGCTTCGGGATGGATTGGAGAAAGCTCTTTCGGTGCTATATATAGTATATAGGGTAGAATCCAATTAAGTATTTCCATTGGTGGAACAGCTTTTATCAGCAGTACAGGCAAGGCAGTAATTTCCCCCTCCTCTACAGCGCCTTGCGTGCCCTCAAAATCTGCTCTAAAGGATTAGAAGGCCTTCTGAAGCAGAATGAGGGAGGGACAGGGAGATCAGTGAGTGGGAGAAGAGGAAAACATATTGAAATATGGACAGTTGTTTTTCTTTATGTGTTATTGTGTCTGTCCTTCGAGAATAAAAATGTTGTTGCTATGAGAACACAACACAATGATTGTGTGTGGATATTGTGTTGAACAGAGGTTAGCCTGGAAGAAGGCATAGCGAGCCCCCAAAGATTCTCATGCCCTTTACCCATTTTGGGGGAGGGGGAGGTTAAAAAAGTAGTTTTATTTCAACTACCTATTCCTCTATTTTGTTTTAATTTGTTAAGCTTTCTGTGCCAACTAGTTCAGTTACTGTGGTTAACAATAGGTATTTTTCACAAGCTGACCTGTGATTGAGATTGTTAGAATTAATCATAGTTAATGTTATCCACAGCTAACATTGTTCGTAACTGTGGCAGAATGGAAAACTATGGAGTACTAAAAGCAAAAATAAACCTTCAAAGCCCCTTCTAGCCACAGAGGAAAAAGTGGAATGTAAACTCAGCAGGAAGCCAAACATATTTCTACTCATGCAAACTGTCAGACTAAACTATGGTTTAGCACATGTGAATGTGTCCTGCATGATCTCAGATAATATACAATGGAATTGATGCTGTTGAAAATATATGCAAATACATACTGGCACCTCTTTGAGCTGAGTTTTTTTTAATTCAAATGTTTAATCTTTCCATTCAGGAGGGATTACTAGAGAAGGCCAGTAGAAGAAATAATATAGTTCAGTGTACAAAGTGCATATCCAGTTTGGACTTCTGATTAATTTGCTATCCGTTCAAGAACACAATAGAAGTGTAATGTTAGAGCTTTCTTCCAACCTTAGGAGTTTTTTAAATAAAAAAACAACCTTATGATTTTTCTCCACCAGGAATTCATGGAAACCAGCTGATATGTTTAGTACGCTGGGAGAAAGAGAGAGGGATAAAACCTTACTAGATGCCAAGAGGTCCCAATGGAAGAAAGAATTGGGTATAGTATAACTGTCTACATTTATCCATTTTGTATTTAAAGCACGCATAGGCTTTTTTGTTATACAGTATTCCCTCAATATTTTGCAGGGTTTTTTAAAAAAATAAAAAATAAGAATTTATTGGGGGCAAAGGAAGAGGAGAGGAGGCCACCACTGAGAACTAGGGAAGCACGCCGCCGCCTCTTTCCTGCTCTGGCGGCTCCTTGGGCTGCTGTTACTGAAAATCTGTGATATAGGGATGCCTGGGTCCCCTTCCACTTTCCTCAAGGTGAGGCCGCTGCGGAAAGGCCAGGCCCAGCCCACAGGCTGGGAAGAAGGGAAGGAGCACACCTGTCTGACCAAGGCATTCTTTTGCTGAAGAGGATGCTTCCCACGAGCTCTCCCTCCACTCCTCCTCCTCTTCGTCATTCCTAAGTCTTCAAGTCTGGGAACTTGAAGGGTCCTGGAACGTAACCCCCACGACAAGTAAGGGAATACTGTAATTAAATATATATCTAAATTAGTGAATTATGATTATTTTTCAAGCAAATCATTTTAGGGTACATCTTGTGGGAGATTTTGTGGGCAGCACTTGTACACATTTCAGTTATCACTCTATCCGCTTCATACTGCTGAATAATTCATTTATTATTTTCACTTTATCACACGTATTAATCAGATGTTACCAACTGTTACCTACAATATGTGTGGTATGTTTTCATACGCATACAAGTAGAGATTAAACCTTACTGTCTTTGTTTAAAATTTAGCTCAACATAGTGATTTTAGATTATTTCTGTCAACTTTAATTGTTCATCCATGCTGAATTTGCATTGTATGATAAACCATCGATAGCCATGATGGGAATGAACCCAGGCAAGTACATGTGTTTCCCCACCTCACTTCCTAATATGAATAGAAAGTTACAAGCTTCTGCTTTTATTAACTGGTTATTCTCAACTCTATTTGTAAAAAAAATATCCCAGTTGTACTTAGAATAATCGTTCTGGAATGGCAGGTGGTACAATCCTTGATTGGGTTTAGGCCCCATGTGCCAACCAGATTGCAGAAGCTCAAGTTCCTTTTCTGTTTGTCCAATAAACCTCTACCCTTCTCCCTTCAGTGTATTATCCAGCATGTTTACTACCATACTCTCTACTCTAAACCAGAGCTTCTTAAACTATTGGTTGAGACCTCAAATGGGGTTGCGTTTTTCCCATGCACATGTAAGTGTGCTTCTCTACTACTACTACTACTACTTATTATTATTATTATTATATTATGCTTTCCTTTTCTCAAACACGTCTCTGCTTGTTCCTCTCTGCTTTCCCTTCTCTCTTGCACATATGTACACCTTTCTGATTTCCCTTCTTTTTCTTATATGTTTCACAGACTCCCTTTCTCTCTTTCATGCATGTGCCTCTCAGTCTCTGTCTGTCTGTCTGTCTGTCTGTCTCTCTCTCTCTCTCTCTCTGTCCTTTAAGTACTTAGGGTCATGTAAACATTTATTGGGTAAAAAGGGATTGCGAGTTGAAAAAACTTGAGAAGCTCTGCTCCAAACTACCTTAACTGACTGACTAATTAAATTCATCATAACATTACTATCTATATCTGTCTTTCTATCTATCTATAACCTATTTGCCTATTTATCTAACTTTACCCACATAGAGGGAGAGCATGGATTATACATCCAGCCTAACAAAAATGAATATTCTCAGTCAGTATAACTCAAAAATTTATTTCTTATTTAGGAATTACAGATTGTGGCACAATTTTTCTGAATGCTGTTTAGGAAGGCTTCAGGGTAATCTCATCCTTTCCAACATTTTAAAGTTTTGCTTATATATACATTCTTTAAAATATTTATTATCCTAATCTAACACTACCTTTAAGTAATTTACCCATCTGGGAAGTTTTTAAAACCGTGTGTGATAGATTAGGCAGGTTTATAAAACCGAAGGGAGAAGGGTAGGAGAAAAAGAACATGAGTTCCTGACAGTGCCGTTGGCACATGGGGACTTAATCCACTCATTGTGGATTGGACATCCAGGCCATCCTGAGAATATGATTCACCACAATTTACACCCTGGATATAACAGTATAAATTGCAGCTAATCAAAAAAAATAGGAGACAGCTTCTCATCTCTTTACAGCTATGTTAAAGGAGATGCAAGTGTATAAACTTGCCTAGAATCATTCTTATCACAATAAACCATAATATGTAGCTCATTGTAATTTCTGAATACATCCAATGAGTAATTCCGTTGATTGTTTCTGTCTTTAAAGATGAACAGGTAGCTTTAAAAAAGAAACTCAGAAAAAATTGGGAAACAGAGTCAAAATATCGCCCATTTTGGCATAAAACTGATGTAAAAAGCTGCTCAAAAAAATGGCAATTGGCTCAAGATAAGGTAAAATAATAACTATTTTGTGTAATGCATCAAATGCTTTAAAAACCTGTATTTTAAGGTCTGCATTATGCTATTAGATTAAATAGATCACTGCTTTTAACTTTTCTGTTTTGTTGTGGCTGCTTACCCCCATGCCTCCGCTTCCCTAATTATTGCTGTCATTGTGGTGTGGTTTCCAGGCTATGTGGCATCCTAATTGCTTTTAACTATATTTTCATTTTTGTAATATAATGGGAAAATAGCTGAGATAGATATCTAGTTCATAAAAATGAACTAATAATAATAATACTGCATTTCTAGATGGCATTTTCAGATGACCTGAGTGCTACCACAGAAGATAGCCACATTTGTAGATGTGTAACCACTGAGACTAGTGAAGCATCACCCAGCGTTTTGAGTGGCCAAACAGGACAGTTTTCTAGTTTCAGTTCTCCTGATTTACCTGCTGCTATTCGGACAGCATTTGTGTTAGGGGTAAGAACTTATTGTCACAAAAAGTTTTGTGCATTGAATATTAAATTTCTGACAATGTGTTTGCCTGTTTGTGGTATATTAATAATAATAATTATTATTATTATTTCTAGATCTCCCGCTCTCCCCGGAGGAACACAGGGCTGTGTCTTTGTAGCTATTTCAGTCTGTTTAGTTGAGATGCTTCAAGTACATGACATTCCGCACAAATGCACTGGAAGGATTAATTCATATATACCAGGACAGTCTTAGTGTCTTTGAAGTAGCCTCTGTATCCCAGACAATGGAATTAGTTGGTATTCTTGTGGAGATTTCTACTCCACTATGTAGCATATTGGATCTCAGCTAATAAATTGTCATTCCACTTACATTAAATGGCACGAGATACTATAGGGACAGGTTATTGGTCATGCTATGTTTTAGAATATATTAATCAAAGATTAACTCAGTGTAATTTACAAAACATATGAGGATTTTACATGTTTCTAAAAACTGAAAGTATGATTGACAGTAAGGTGGTGTTCATCTACTGTTGGGCCTTGAAGGGGGAAATGTTTATTCCCAGAAAATCCAAGCCTGTTCTTCCTCCATCAGCTGTGAGGCAAGATACAATGTGAAAAGGGAAGTGGTTTATTTTTTATTTATTGAACTGCATTCCATTTTCTTCCCCAAGGACATAATAGCACAGGAGTGCCAATAAAGAGAAAAGCTTTTATTTATTTATTTATTTATTTATTATTTCGATTTAATAAACCGCCCTTCCCGAAGCTCAGGGCGGTTTCCAACATATAAAAACACATACATTCCCTTTCGTGGTCACTGTGAATCGTACTTATGGTATTTCCCGCGCCTACGCGGACAGTTCGGAATCTTTTAAAAGCTAATATCTCTTTAAATGGTAGCCCCGCCCACATTGCCCTCCAGCATATATAGCCAGTGGGAGGGGCTGCCACCTCAGATCCTTTTATCCGCCGCCGTTGCGACAGCTAGAAATCTTATCTAATATTTCTTTGACTAGCGTATAATAAGTACAAAACTTTTAATTAGAAGAAATTTAATATTAATTATTATTAATTAATATTATTCATCTTGGTGACTACTCGTTATCTCCATTTCATAGTTAAATTATTAATTAATTGAGAAAGTTTCTCATGAATTTTGGTTAGCATAAAATTAGACTCAATCAAATTATAAGTTCATATTATTATTTATTGTTTATATTAACTAATGTTGTTAGAATTATTATCACTTATTGAGAGTTGGTTGTCTAACTCTTGTCTGCTCAATTGGAAATAGAGAACTCAAAATATTAGCTCAGACTGAACTCTTATCTTTGGACAACTAAAGAAACTATTTCCAAAGGAGTGTCAAACATGATTAGTAATTAGAGGGAAACCGCCAGATACTACAAGGCAATGGGAGGTTTCGAAGCAATGAAACACACATCTGAGTGTCCGTTGGCTACCAAGATGGCAGCTCTAACGGAAAAAGAAAGGCTGAGAATAAATGCCTCCAAAATGGCCGCCAACCTTCTTTGAGCTCATGAGCCTGTCACCATGGAGGTGAGCGCCTCTGCTCCACCCTCGGGTGTGAAGCATGCGCGAGGCCGTCGGGGCTGGAGTTCCCCAATCGGCGCCTCTGACCCACTGGGATCATGCGCAGAACGGCTGGGACTGGAGTCCCTTCAAAGCGGGGCAAACAGAAGAATCAAAGGCCCTCCGTTGAGCTCTAACCCACTAAAGAGCCTATTGATATGCCTGCAGCTCTAGAGGCGCCTCCGCATCTAAGGCATGGCTTCGGCGCCAGAAATCACTCCTCCGATACGGGCGTACCGTCCAGCAGCCTCTTGCTCTCGAACTTGCTCTCAGGAAGAAGGGCGCGCGCACGCATATCATTGGCCTACCTCGCTAGCTGGAGAGCCAGGATGGAGAGCGCGCGCCCGTACCGGAGGGCCGACTTCGGAGCGCCTGGTCTCTGGCGCTTCATTCTCGACACCGAGGAGAATGCGCATGCGCAGTGGGAGCGAGCGGATACTCCGCGATCGAAATGGAGGCGCCAGCAGGGAACGTGTCCTTTAGCTAGAAGACTGGAAATTCGCCCCATCCGGTATGGCTCTCGGGTGTTTTGAGTGGCACGGATGGAGGGGGTGTTGGGACAGAGAAGTTTAGTCCCTACAGTGTCGACAATTGATGGGCTTGGTTCCATCTGGCTACGTGATGCAGGTTGCTCCTGTGGCATCTCCTGAGGGGCAACATCGAAGGCTCAGGAGGTCACCCTGGCATTTGGCAACTTAACAAAAGGCAGGTAGATGTGAGCACATGCCAGCTGTGTGCCCTTGGAGGTGTCTGTGGACGTCACCGGGGCCTTGACTTCTAGATAAAGATGAGCACCAAAGTCCCAGCCACAAGTCTCAGATACTTATGTCAGAGGAACCCTTAGGGATATTCCTACTTGTTATTGATGGCACTGACATCAATGTAAATGTGAGTAGATAATTAGGTACTGCTCTGGTGGGAAGTAACAGCAATCCATGCAGTCATGCCAAGCCGAATGACTTTAAGGTGTCTAAGAGCAACAACAGCTCTCAAAATTAATTAGAGACGCACAGCCAAGTAATAATAATAATAAAATAATAATAAAAACAACTTGGGCCTGACATAATTATAATAATATGTTTACTTGCTCTTGAGGGCACTGGAGTGCTTGTGGCCTTACATAATTGATAACAGGCATGGATTGTGATACTGTAAAATTGGCATGGCTCTAACTACAAACCTAAGAGCATGTTTTAGTTTACCAAGAGGACGTTCCTCATATCCTCCTCGAGGCCACAACAGGTCACTATCACCCTTACTTATGGGACTCTCGGCATTGCTTCTTAGGAGGACTCTTCACACGCTCTTTACAAGCGTGTTGATAACTAAAAAGACCAACCTGAGGAAAGCAAGTTCGCTTGCAGAAAGCACAGCAGAAATCTCATTGGGTGAGATTGTTTCCAAGTTGCGTTCCTTTCTGCATTGTCGTTTCTCTGAGAGACCTATTTGACATGTCTTCTCAAAAGATGCCACAACATGGTGGATAGTGCGTCTCCATGCCTCCAGATGTGAGGCCAGGGTGGTCCACTGCTGGTGATCTATCTGGCCGAGTCTGAGATGTTGTTATAGAGAGTCCATTTATCTCTTTTAAAAGCTATTACCTTATTCTCAGGCCACTGATTGCTGAGGGTATCAATCTTGAATGGATACTACTGTCACCAGACCACAGATATCCATTAGTGCTCTTCTCTTGCACTTCTTCAGTTACCTCTGACTGTCTAACAGGAGTGAGGACTAATGACCTGTGCTGAACCTAAGAAACATCACCTGCTGAATCCTTTCTATCAACTTCGGATAGTATTATTTTCTACTACTCTTCCCTGTTACTAACGACACTTCATTTGTAAAATCTAATTTCAGGAGTGTTTATTGTCAGTATATCTTTCCTTCATTATATAAAACCAGTCCTTTGCTTGATGCATATCAGTTGGGACTCACTTGGTTTTCCCTGAATGTGCCATGTTAACACATTTTCACCTCAGTGACATTACAGCTATCTGTGTATCTATAACAGGATACTGGTGACTAATCGAAGCTTCTATTCCTTCTCATATCTGATTTATGTGGAATTTGTAACTTTACAATCGATACTCTTCATGCATGGTCCTATTTCGGACCATATAGGCATGTTTTTCCTCTTATTTGGTCATTTCGGTTATGAACATCACAATCAATGGTGTGGTCAGGCCATCAGACATCTGTGCATTGTGCCCTTCAGGCTATGGACTCACAGTGGTTTTTAGCATGTAGATATGGCAGTCGATGGAATGGCGCTGAAGCAGTAACAATAAAACTGTAAGAGCACCAGAAGGTTAGAACAAAATACTATCAGCAACTAAGAGTGACTGGATAAGCATCAATGCCTTGCGTGATCTTCAGGACTCGGTCGTTAGCGTATAACGAATTTCTGTAAATATGCTGATGTGTTCTGTAGGATTAGTCTTACTAATGCCAAGTGCAGCCATGCAACATTTCTGCATTTTAAAGTTGTAGCAACACTAAAATGTCTGGTGAAAACTACAGACAGTGTGGTCGCTTGGCTTGTGGTTCTAAGGTTATGTACGATTACATAAATCTCTGTTTAGCAGCGTTGCACTTGTTTACTGCAAGTTTAATTTCTTTAATCCTAGAGAAGCTAGTGACCGGGATGCCACAAGAAACTTCAAGGTGGGAAACCAGTGGAGCATGTAACTCCTCTTAAGAATAGCTAGCAGAATAGGAGGTGATTTTTAACCTTTATTCACTCGCAGGTATTGAGCAACCTACCTTGCAAGCGAACACATTCTCGTCAGGGAGACAGTGACATTACCTCTCGGAAGAGATCAATAGCTATAACTTAAAATCCATTCGAAAGGTTCTTTCAAATCTACTCACTACTTGGTGAACCTTCCCCATGAATGATGAAACATCATATGCTTACTTTCATTTGATATAATTTGCTTAATAACATGTATACTCATCCTTATATCAGCATGGAATTTGAGAAATAATAATATACTTGGTAGTATATCGCGGTATATACCGTAGTTTCATCCAGACACTTCTCCCACTGTGTCTTTCCGGACATTGTACCTATTACTGCCAGGAAAAATTCTTATTTCTACCTTGCAAGCACATTTGATTTGGTGAATCAACATAGATATTTAACTCATTACTTTTTCAGATGTTGCAGAAGCCTGAGTAATAGCTAGGATGGCCCAATTACTTCTGAACCACAGGGTCTCCACATATAAGTTAACTGTCATGCTGCAGAGAACAAGCGTAGTCCAATTATTTCTGAACCACAGGGCCTCCACATATAAGTTAACTGTCATGCAGCAGAGAACAAGCGTAGTCCTGGAAGTAAGCATGGTCCTGGAAGTAATCAATCCTTCTTGTGACAACTTCAACATCTCTAGAGAGTCTCCATATACTATATGTTAAGGACCTAGTTTTTAGTCTTGAGAACCACGTGTATACGGAAATTTATAAAAGTGCTTCTGAGGTACAGAAAGGGTGCCAGTAGAAGACCTCTGTTAGTCAGTGGATTCGGTTATTCTCTCCGTCTTCGTCATGCATAGTACGGTTTAGACTTGGAGTATTGGGAGGATACTTTTCTGGATTGTCACAGTGGCTTGTCTGACTTACCATTTCACTGGTTGTACTTTACTTGAGCAGGTTGGGGGTCATTTCATTAAATTTATGGTAACCCAACTACTCTTTGAGAGGCTTTATGCGAAATAACAAGACTTCTGTTAGGAAGATGTTTGGTCTTCTCTATTTACCTTTATCATACTTGACAGATATACCTGCTTTCATAAGGGCATTCGGTGGTAGAGCAGCCCTTTTTGTTCTACGGTGGCATGACGCCCACCAGCCACGATAATTAGCTCGCTAGTCTACCATAAGTACGATTCACAGTGACCACGAAAGAGAATTATTGGTTGCTTACCAGTAACTGTAGTTCCCTGAGTGGTCCCTGTGAATTCGTACATTCCCGCCCATCCTTCCCCGCTGATGTCATGCCTCAATCCTTCAAGCTGCTTTTGCGGCGGAGTAAACGGATCTGAGGTGGCAGCCCCTCCCACTGGCTTTATATGCTGGAGGGGAATGTGGGCGGGGCTACCATTTAAAGAGGTAATAGCTTTTAAAAGATTCCGAACTGTCCGCGCAGGCGCGGGAAATACCATAAGTACGAATTCACAGGGACCACTCAGGGAACTACAGTTACTGGTAAGCAACCAATAAATTTTAAAACACATAAAATTTACATCATAAAACAGTTAGCAAACCTGACCCCTTACAGTCACATAAAACCATAACCAGACATAGCTGATTCATACAAAAGTGGCAATGGCACGGCAGGGTGGCAAGTGGTTGATCATGCGCCGGTCAGACATCAAACGCCTGCCTGAACAACCAGGTCTTGCAGGACCTACGAAAAGCTATCAGGTCCCGCAGGCTCGCGTCTCCGGCGGTAGCGAGTTCCATAAGACCGGCGCAGCCACTGAAAACGCTCTCTTTGAGCAAGGAAGACCAAACTGTGAATGTCAGTGTTTCTGGAGCATGCTGACAAACATTATTGATAAAATACAAGAAAGCATACGTAAAAACAGATATTATTGAACAGTTTGTCTTGTACTAAAAACAAGACTAAGCCTAAATGCCATTTTTATGTTTATGTTGGTAGCAAAATTCAAAAGGAAAAAGTCTCTCTACAAAATTTCCATTAAGGATGGCTCTTCTCTTGAGCTTTTGGCTTGGTTGTAATTGGTGATTGAGAAACTATTATCTATTTCTGTTTAGTGTTCATGATCCTTGAATACTACAATCTTGATAGATAGATAGATAGATAGCCATTATGTTGGAATGAACTTAGAATTGAGTAGGAACCTGTATCTGAAAATCTGTGTATGTACATTATCTCTAGGACCTGTATAGAATCTCCAATTTCTATAATGTAATTGCTGAAGATAGAGCAAGAAGTAATCAGATTAATTCATCTTGCTTATCTTGCTTACTGTACATGTCGAGCAGATAAGACTGTCCACATATTTGAACCAAAATACAGTTCGTGGATATAAACCTGCTGTTTATTTTTTAGGAACCAGCACCAGTAGAGAATCCTTTTAGTGCTGTCAAACGTGAACAACAGAAAAAATGGCTGGAAGAGCTTGATAAACAAAAAGAAGCTGACAAGCTGCGAAAACTGGAAGAAAAATGTAATTTATCAAAGGTAGATGTGGTTTATGAAGGGTAATTTGAAACAAGAAATCCATTATTTTAAAAAGAAATAAGTTTAAATAACCTTGTCTCTCATTCTTCCATCAATACAGTATCAAATGTGTAGTAATAAAATTCCTTCTTGTCATAAGAGTATAAGTTGCCATTTGTATTCTGTTTTATATATGTGCCTGTGTACGTTTACAATAAGAAATTTCCATATGCCCATCACTCTATTCTAGCTAATGCAATTACCTGGAAAAGAAGAAATTTATGCAGCTTGTTTCCAAAGGGTACTAAATCCAACTGAACAAATTTTACGGGAATCGGAAAAAATGTGCCAAAAATATACATTATTTTGCTATAAAATGCCATTTTTAAGCCCTGTATCTTTCAATAGTTTTGATCTGTCCATAATACTCCTAGCCAACAGTGTGCAGCCACCTATAACTCATTTTTCCATTGGGGTGGGGTGATTTGGTACCTTCTGGAAACAAATTCGACATATAGGGCCCTGTGTATAAGGTCCTGTGTTTGCTGGCTTGTGTAAGAGAAAGGGGGTATATACTTTCTCCTCCACAGTATCCTTGTTTTCCTTTATATCCCATTCTTCAAGAGGCAAGAAGAATATCTGCAGGTGGAGGACTATATAAGCTGGGTCCTCAAACTGCCAGGCATACTTTCTCAGAGGTTTTATTGACCATAATGGAATTCAGGCTTAATTGCAGGGCAATGCGGTCTTTTAGTAACTACGTGCTAAGAAATACAGAGTATTTCTAGCTCTGCTATTTTCTTTAGGATTTGCTTGTGAGCTTTTAATTGCTATGTGTATTGTCCAATGAATGTAAACATTCAAATCCTGATATTTAAATTTTTAAATTTATTTATTTATCGTGTCAGAAGCAAATTGAGAATACAGTTATAAAAGTTATAATGTATTTTAAAACCACAAACAAAAAACTTGGCATTATACTAAATTTCCTTTGACCAAAAGCTGGCTACATTGAGTGCCTTCGGTGTCACTTTTAAGTGTCCTCCATTGTGCACGTGGCAGGCTCAGACTGCATTGGAGTAAGTGGTCTGTGGTTTGCTCTTCTCCACACCTGCATGTTGTGAACTCCACTTTGTAGCCCCATTTCTTAAGATTAGCTCTGCATCTCATGATACCAGAGCACAGTCTGTTCAGCGCCTTCCAAGTTGCCCAGTCTTTTGTGTGCCCAGCATGGAGATTCTCATCTGGTATCAGCCACTGATTGAGATTTTGAGTTTTAACCTGCCACTTTTGAACTCTCGCTTGCTGAGGTGTTCTTACGAGTATCTCTGTAGAAAACTGTTTCTTGATTTAAGGCATGGGTGTGCTGGTTGATATCCAAAGAGAAGATGGGCTGGCGATGTCACTCCCTTGGTCCTTTCGTTAAGGCTGCTACTTCTCGATGGATGCCAAGTTGTACAATACTGGCTAAACAGTATAATTTATCCAGTGGTGTTGGAGACATCCTGTGATAATGCAGCATGTCTTGTTAAGAGCCACATCCACTGTTTTAACATGGCGAGATGTATTCCATACTGGGCATGTGTATTTAGCAGCAGAGTTGCAAAGTGCAAGTAGAGATGTCTGGTTGTGATCCCCAGATTATGCCAGTCCGATTTCGTATAGTATTATTCATAGCACCCGCTTTTTGCTTGACAGTAAAGCAATGCTTCTTGATGTAAAATGCATCCATTATTTTAAGTAAACGTACTTCTATGTGATGTATATAAGGTTTGGTGTAGGCTGCTTCATATAATTTGATAGAAAATTTTGGCATAAGCTTAAAATATATTTTACTTCACATTTTTATAGGGTGAAGAACATGACAAGTGGACAAGGCATTTTGATTCCTTCAGGAATCGGGCCAACACCGTTTCACAATGTCCATTAAATTCAACATATAAAAAGCAGGCTGAAGGTTTACATCTTCCCTCTGAGGTTCAGGAACAAACTGCTTTCACACCTACAACGTCATGCAATCCTACACCTACAGAGATTGAGGTTTCTGGAAAAACATCTAGAAGCAATATTTCAGAGTCAAGTCAGAAAGCCAGGTGAATGTTCCCCTCTAATTTCCCTAGCAGATTACTGCTGGTATTTCCTTAGCATTATAATCTGCAAGGCTCTCTATTCCTTGAGATGTGTTGAATAGTTTTGTTTTGGTTTTAGTTAGTGTTCTTTATGTTCAAAATTAGATAATAATTTTCTTTGGACTTGTATTACTGCAAAATCTCGTACATGAAAATTGTTAAAAGTAGTATAATAGCTGGTGTGCTGGAATGCTACATGCTTTTTTCTTAACAGTTTTATGTATATTTTAATTGATCATGTATATCATCCAGATATTATTCTGTTCATAGTTTCCTTCGTTCAATGACTGCCCTTTTGGATCCTGCTCAAATTGATGAAAGAGAGAGGCGACGTCAAAAGCAATTAGAACATCAGGTAGAATCAGTAATGTTTGATACAGTGTTATTTTTTATTTTACTTCCAGTTTTCCACTGAGATAGAGAAAACATTAACATTTGGCAATATGTAGAATGTAACGAGAGGAGCTGTAGCAATATAGCTAAACTTGGATTGCCATAAGGGCTATATGAGGAATGGCACTGCCAGGGGGGAAGTGTAATGCTTTATTCATTGGGGCATTGCCACTTGCTTAATTTTTATCATGTTTTTATATTGTTTTATCAAAGCTTTCTGTGGACAAAATTTTGTGTGTCTCATTATATATAGTCATTATATTATCCTAGTTTATATTATTTCATGATCCTGACAGTGCAGGTATGAGTTTCAGTATATGTGTATATTGCCTATTGACATACAGTGACCCATGAATTTCATAAGGTTTTCTTAGTAAGGAATACTCAGAGATATATTTGATATTCCATCTTTCTTTAAACTTTTAGTTCAGTCATATTGAACAATCAAAATACAGGCAGTCCCCAAATTTCAAACAAGATAAGTTATATAGGTTTGGTTTTAAATTGAATTTGTATGTATGTTGGAACGGGTACATTTTTAGTCCAACCAAAAAGATATATTTTTAATCTTTGGATAGCATAGTGAAGGGCTAATACCACTTTGGAATTTGTTTTGCTGTTTGTGTCCCGGTTCAGAAGATTTCACCACACTTTCTGTCCCTGTGATAATTGGATTTTGAAAAAATTGGTTTGTTGTGGAAACAAGGATTGGTGAGAAAGCTTCAGTGGAGACACCAATTTCCCTATGACAACTCTTTCAGAAGTGCATTTCCCTTCAAGGGGAAGATTTCCCTCCCTGTTTTTTGTTTGTCTGTCTGATAAAATGCAAAAAAAAAAATGTAATGGATAGTACAGAGATTTTTTTATGCAAAAAAACCCTAATAAAAGATATTCAAAGAGGGTCTTAGATTTAGAACATTTTCCTTTTTATATATGTATGTAAATGGTTATATCATCAGTAATTATTAAAATCTTTTCATTGTGTATTTAATTTTTCTAGAAAGCCATAATGGCGCAAGTAGAAGAAAAACGGAAGAAGAAACAACTTGAAGTGGAGCAAAGGAAACAGGAAGACCAGGAAGAAGAGCAAAGGCTTGTAAAAGAACAAGAAGTGATGAAGAAGCAGTTTGAAGAAGATCTGCTCAAACAAAAGCAAAAAGAGGTCAGCATCTTACAGCATTCTGTGGAAGTAATTGAAGTGAGCAATCTGACACATGCAGATAGAGGCAGTCCCCAAGTTACAAACAAGATAGGTTCTATAGGTTTGTTCTTAAGTTGAATTTGTAAGTCAGAACAGATATATTTTTAAGTGTAACTTAGGGCTGTGCAAAATTTTCTTAACTTGTCGTAAGTCAGATCAAATTCATTAGATTCATACCTACACCGCAATACAGTGTATCCTTGCTACTTCACAGTTCGCTTATTGCGGACTCGCTGTTTTGCGGATTTCAAAAAATATTAATTTAAAATATATATCATAGTATTTTCACTGTTTTGTGGAGTTTTGCCGCTGCTGCTCTCCAAGGTGCTTTCCCTCTTCAGTCCTCCCTCCCTTTCTCCAGCCTTGAAGGGCCTTTTCTTCCTTTCCTTCACTTTATTTTAAGTTTATAAAGACTTAAAATAGTGTATAACTACTAAAAGAATGTATAAATATTAAAATAGAGTATCCCTATATCGTGGTTTTTCACTTATTGCGGGATGTCCTGGAAACTAACCCCAGCAATAAGTGAGGGAACACTGTATAAGATAAGAAGAAGACTTTATTTGTATTCCACTCTTATCTCCTCAGAGGGACTCTGGGTGGATTCCAACTAAAAAATCCCCCAAAAACGCAGAACCAATCATTCGGTACCTCAAGTCAGGTATAAACATAAATACCGTATATACTCTAATATAAGCCGGCCCTAATATAAGCTGAGGCACATAATTTTACAACAAAAAACTGGGAAAACGTATTGACTCAAGTTTAAGCCAAGGGTGGGAAATGCAGCAGCTACTGGTAAATTTCAAACTAAAAATAGATACCAATAAAATTACATTAATTGAGTCATCAGTAGGCTAAAAGCTTTTGAATATTTACATAATACTGTAATTTAAGATAACTCTGTCCAACTCTGATTAAATCATTTTCCCTGTCGTGGTCTTCTGTTAATATGTACTGATGTATAATCCCTGCTCCTGCGCAGACAGTTCGGAAAAAAGGATCTTTCCAATAATAATAATAATAATAAAAAGAATAAAATAATATAATAATAATAGTAATAAAAGAGTAAAATAATGGAAATGTAAAAATAACAGTAATAATAGAGTAAAATAATAAATGTAATAATAACAACAGTAAATATAGTAAAATGTAATAACAGTAAAGTAAAGTAATAAATGTAATAATAATAGAGTAAAATAATAAATGTAATAATAACAGGGTAAAATAATAAATAAATCTGACTCGAATATAAGCCAAGAGGAACTTTTTTGGCCTAAAAAAAGAGCTGAAAAACTAGGCTTATACTCGAGTATATACAGTACATTAACAACCCACCCAATCCCAAAGGAAACTGACAACGAACAACTAATATATAATATGCAATAGGCTTTCAATGAAAAAAATATACATAAGGAACTGGAAAATGAGAACTCAAGAGATGTGGACAGAAAATGTTATAAAAGTTTATATATATATATACTTGCAGTGTGTATTAAGCACCCACCCAAAATTTCAAACACTTTGTGAAACAATATTAATGAGTAAGATTGGGTTGGATTTTATATCCATATATATATATATATATATACATATATACACATACACACACTGTGTGTATATATATATATATATATATATGGATTGGTTATACAGAAATATATGTCTGATGTAACACAAAAAGAGAGAAGGAATGATAATGAAAAAAATTATACACAACAAAAATTGTTTATATAAATACTAATGTACTAACAGCTTAAAGGAAAACTGTAGAATTTTCTCTGTAGATAATATTAAATAATTAGAGAAAAGTGAAATAATTTGCCATGAATAATTAAGATTAACTTTCAGTGAAAAAGAACTGGCAAAGAAGATATGTAGATCAAGAGACAACATGAGAAGATATACAAGAAGAAACAACAAAAGACTTAAAATTGTTAGAAACTTTAATATTTTATGAAATGTGTGTTAATGGAATAGAGAAGACAACTTAGTTGTAATTATAATTTTGTTAAAAAAAACCCCTTTACTCCAGTAACCCTTACCTTTGTTCTTCCTTTGCAATATATCAAATATCTGTCAATTTGCAACTAACCAATAAGAAATCTACCCCAAATTATTTTTCTTCCCCTCTTCCCCCTACCACCACTCTTTTAATATGAATTTTATTTTTACTTTTATTTGGAAATGTTTAATACAAAGGAAGTTGGGGGAAAAGAGAGAGAGAAGGCAATGTTGGAGTCAGTCATAGAGAAAGCTTAATTTCCCAGAGAACCAAAATATAGGGTTCAAATAGCGTTACAATACAGAGATAGTTGAAGCTTAATGGTTCCATATCTGGCACAGCTCAGATTTTGTCTTCATCAACATTGATTTCTTAAACAATTCAGTCCCCACCAGATTCACAGTTCAAGAAATTAACCATACTTCCACAAGTATCTTAATCTGTTCAAACCTCCTGTCATTCAAATCTCCAGATCTATCCTTATGGTTATTACATTCACTTTAACAGATTGGGGAGCATATTTCAGGGTGATTGGTCAAAACCAATATTTCAAAAGGGTCCTAGCTTCATATCAATAAAATGTTGGAGCTTTCTACCATAATCAAGGCTTTTGAGCATTCAAGAGGAATTTACTAAGGAATGATGTTCATGTCACTTCAGACAACATGGCAATTCAAAGGGACACACTCTGCAGGAGGATGTTTCAGGCTGGTTGTATTTAATAATATACATCTATGCAGAAATTCTTATGTCAGAAATCCAGCTTCTGCCAACCTAGCAGTTCGAAAACATGCAAATGTGAGTAGATCACTAGATACCACTCCGGCGGGAAGGTGATGGCGCTCCATGCAATCATGCCGGCCACATGACTTTGGAGGTGTCTACGGACAGCGCCAGCTCTTCGGCTTAGAAATGGAGACACATCCCAGAGTCGGACACGAATGGACTTCATGTCAGGAGAATACCTTTACCTTATGCAGAAATAGCTAAAAGGGCATTTTATGAAATAATAGAAAATCAAAATATATGTTGTCTGCCATGTGCAACCCAAATATATTCCTCCAATATGCAAATAATATGTAAATCGAATAAGTAGTGTTCAATATAGTGTCAAGATTACTTTTTGTGTTTTTTCCTAAATGTTCTTTTATGTGTCTTTATTTTATCCCCTTAGGAAATTATGGCTCTTAAAACAAATGTGCTATATCAGACAATGCAGAAGGCTCAAGAGCTAGCCCAGAGATTGAAACAGGAACAGCGCATTAAAGAGCTGGCTGAGAAGGGACATGATATTTCTAAACTACAGAAGAATCTTGGTACTGGTAAGTAAAAGCTTTTAGTCTGGTTACTTCTTCGCAATAAACCCAAGTCACACAGGGATTCTTATCTTCTAATATGAATTTTTACATGGACTTTAATAGTTAATCAAGTAGCTGATCGCAAACAATGCAGCTTTCAAGGGTTGCAGTTTCTTCTGCAGCCTGTGGAAGGTCAGCTCATGCTGTAGATATAGATAAGATTGTTATCATCCCAGAATGCCTGAAAAGCTGATCCTTTGTTAGGGTAGAGTGGTCCAACCTCTGAGAAAGTATTAGCACTTTTCATAACAAGGGAAAGAGGATATTGAAAGTTCAGGAAAAACCAGGCCACTGACCTGATATTAAGGGCTGCATTCTTGACTGTAGCCCAGCCCAGGAGCCCTGGTTGTTGGGGCAGCGTTTCGTTCCTCAGTTGGATCTTGGTGAACAGCTGTGTTTATGAAGGACGGTGTAGCGAATTTGGCTAGCCTTAAAAAGTTAGGAAGTGATCTACCTTGAAGGGCTGGCATGTGATTAGCCATTTTGTGGTGCCCAGAGGACAATAGCACCAGTGGGGAAGCTATTTGCATGCGAGCGACCTGATGAGCGGGTGCTAAGATTTGAAAGGTGGGCAGAGGCGAGGATGACAGTTGGAAAAGCCCAACTGAACATTATGTTGTGGTTGATCAGTGAGAGAGAGTGAGGGAAGATGTTAGCTAAGATGCAGCTGAAAAACTAGAGGAACAAGTTAAAGATAGTTTGAACCAGTTTTTATGTATTAGCATAACAGTCCTTTTGGAGAAAAAGAATAAACTGAATGAAACTTATATTTAAACGTTGTTCTGAAATTGAAGCAGTAACTTGGAGTCCCAGAACTCCCAAGGCAATCTGGCTGCAAGTTGCGTGCGAGCACAGGGAAGAGATGACGCGACAATTTCTACTGCGATTCAGGAAACCAGCTTTATTGCAACACATCAGCTGATGGGTCCGTCCACCCTGTGCGGAAACTTTGCCGCTGGCGGACAGGAACCCCGAACTTTCACAGCAGTCAGGTTTTATACAAACAATGGAGTCGACATTTAGTCCCTCCCTCCTTCATGCATTGTTACTGGCTAGCATTCATGAACCCATTTCACTCTATCCAATTAAACAAAGCATTCTAGCATCTGAATCCTATTTGCTAATGACTGTGGCGCAGTGTGAATTTCCATCATTGTTCTATGTTATTGCTTTATGAGCAAAGTGTTCCCAAATTGTTACATTTCTACTGGGCTTCCACCTGGTTGTCTGCCAAGTGAAAGCTTCATTTGCCATGCGCGTCTCCTAACCATTCACTTACTTTGTAAACAAACACACATGGGAACTACTAGGCCAATCAGGACCGTGTTCTTATCTAAAGGCACATGATGTTCTCTGGCTAATCACAGCCTGTGCTTGTGCACCAATCAGAGTGAATTATTCTCGTCACTATTGCTGGCAAGCTATTTCTGTACTCTGTTACTCCCGTTCTATTCTAAGGCATCACCTCTCTCTGACATTTCTTCTGCTAAGGTGTCAATTTCTCCTTTATTCCCCCATTTTCTTTTTGTAAATGATTTTGGAATCAATAATCATTTGCAAAACATGGCTTTATAACCTAGATCTCATCCCAGTTCAGCTGCCAATCTCTCTTCTGTTTCTTTCGGACACCTTTTGCCACTTTTGCTGTCTGTCTTGCTGTAGCAGTACAACATCTTAACATTAATGGAAAGCAACAAAGCACGATTGTTACAGAACAGAAAATCATAAAAATTAATACAGCTATTGATTTTATCCAACCTATCTTTGGTAGCCAATTAACGATTGATTCCCAAAAATTATCTGCAGGTTCATAAGATTTCTGAACCTCTTGTGCAACTTGCTGTATCCTTTCTATATTTACCTCAACATCTCCTGTCAGGTTAATGTAATGACAACATGTGACATTTAACCATACACACAGACCTCCTTGTTTGGTCAACAGGTAATCCAGGGCTAACTTTTGCTGCATTACCATTCCAGCCAAGGAGTTGATTTCTATCTGCAACACATTTATCTCGTGGGCTGTTTCATTTGCCAATTGTTCTAATTCATAAGATAGCACACGTAACTGTCTGATATTCCATGCCACCCCCAGTCTTGGACTTGTGATGGCTAGGAATCTTTCTGCATCAGTGAGGTAGGTCTTATCTGGGTCGTACCCATATTTAGTTATCACATCAGTTGATCTTTTCTGAACATGCATGTGTAAATTGGAAACTGGGGTCTTTCTTGGATACATTTTTAGGCCTCCAGGCCCTAAAACTCCCATTGTGCAAACCCCACTCCAAGCGGTGGGCAGGATTCGACCAGCCCACCCTCCACATATCCATAAATACCCTCCTGGCAGATGTTCCATCCGTTTACCAGTATGGGTAGCAGGGAGATCCTGCATTAAATTAACTATAGCATCTCTCTGATGGTTTCCATATAAAATGTGAGTGCAGTTTGAATGCTTTCTTCCCCTGGTCCAAGTACCATTTGTCTTATGTGTACAATGTGACAAATATTGATCATGTATCATGATGGTGTGATTACATGCTGGGTAAGTTCCCAAATCAACTCTGGTAACCAGCTCAACTCTCCTTTCTCCCTCCTTTTGTGTGACATATACGGTGCCATCTGTTTCCCATTTGAAACACAGAGGTGCTTCTAAAACTGGGGAACGGTGTGATATCATGAACTGGGTCTTGTCTGTACTGTGTCTGATATATGATGACTTACAATTTGTACCGTTCCAACCCTGCAATGTGAGCAGAGCTGTGGGTACAATTGGCCAACCTTGCGCGTGCGTAGATGGGCCGTGACTACAGATCCAGCAGTCATTGAGGCTAAGTTCATGAGTCATGTTTGTAATTAACTTATGGAAAAGATTCTGGTCCCACCCTCCGTGTACTCCAGTTATGTATAGTATGAGAATTACTGCCATGTATCCAAACACTGTCCTTACTCCCACAGGTGGTTTCCTTTTATATCTATGTCCCATTAAGATCTCAAACCACCATCTTAATGAGAAAGTCTTTGACTCCCCCCATCTTCCCGTTGGGTCACATTTGCTTGGCTGCAGGACGGTGGTTTCCGTAGAGATTTCTTCTGTGACCTTGTAGGCCCTCAAACAGGGTGTTGATGTCTTTTGCTGATCTTTACCTTCAGCGGGTCTTCCGGATCGACTGCGAATTCCCAAACAGCTGGTGCTTTCTTTACCCTCGTGTAGTGAATCCAAGGCTTTATCTCTCGCACCTTCACGGCGGCAGAAGTGGCTAGGAGGACGATGTACGGTCCCCTCCACCTTGGTTGCAACGTTTGGACCTTCCATTCCTTCACGAGGATCTCGTCACCTGGGGAAAAGCAATGAAGAGGCGTGGTAGGAAACGGAGGCTGCAACTCTGCCGTGTATTGATTTAACTTTTCCAACTGTCTCCCTAACATCTGAACTTGCTCCAAAGTCTGTTGATCTCCTAGTACATGACTATCCAAAGATAATCCATCTATAGTCTTTAAGACTATCTTTCAAAGGGAGACAGTCCTGTCTATAGTGCACCTGATTTTAAGGCTGTTTTCAGCAATGCAATAGGGGGAGGCCTCGTTCCGAGTAAAGTAACAATGAATGAATATTGATACATATAATTGTGTCACAACATCTTAAGTCCTGGTCATTTTGTAGATACATAACACGGTAAGTACCAGTACACCTGATTTGGTGGAGACGGCGAGCTAAGACGCCAGGCTCAGCGAGGAGAGGCAAGGATGATAGCAGCAGGCCCAGGTCCCCGACTTTCCCAACCCGCAAAGTTCACGAAAGGAAATAATAAATGGCACAGTCTCACAAATATAATGTCCGGGTGGGAGGGGAGCGTCCAAGGGCCGCCCGAAGGGTCTTCGCGCCCGTTTCCCCCGTAGGGGCTTCCTCAGGGCCAGGGGCGGGGCCTGAATGACGTATTCGCGTGAGCGTCCTCACGAAGTCATGGCACTAGAGTTATAATAGTATAGAGTGACAAGACTGCATGTATCATCGAGTAATTGCAATAATATTACAACAAACGCTATCTACAAAAGGGAAACAGCATGGGGGATGGAAAAAATAACATCTTAGCAAGCTAACACTGTAAATAGAGGCTGGTAGAAGTAACATACCACAGCAGAGGACAACGGGAGCACCGCAGATGGAGGCAGTATCAACCGACACTGGGCTGGAGGCCCCGAGGTTGAATTACAGGGCTCTTAAATAGTGTGGTACACAGGTGTGTGTTATATGAGTAATTCACTGACGGATAGTTTGTCGTTTAAACCACTAGGGGTCTCTGAATTTAGGAAATTATCCATTTATTTTCCAGACGAAGAAGGGTCTTTTTGATGTCAGAGTGAGGCTGTGGGTGTATCTTTTTCTAAGACAGTGACGGTGAAGTTATCATACCTTGGGTTACATGTTTTGAAGTGCATATAAAGCACTGAGTTGTCATACCCTGTATGGAAGCGAGATCTATGTTCACACACCCTAGTCTTCAATTCTCTTGTCGATAAACCGACATAGAGACCCCCCACAACACCCACAAATTAAACAATATATTATGTTTTTTGAATTACATGTGGCCCATGTATTGATCTTGTGTATCTTGTTGTTAGTGGGGTTTTGGATTTGAGTTAGAGGAGATATGTGTCTGCAGATACTGCATCTGCCGCATTTCTTAACGCCAGGAGGAAGGGGGGATAGAAGGGGGGGAGGAATCAAGCACATGGTCCTTGGAGTGTACAAGTAGGTCTCTGAGATTCTGGGATCTCTTGTATGCGATGAGTGGTGGATTTTCTAGGCCTGGGATAGAACTCACCAAAGGCCAAAAGTTAGTGATAATATTTTTAATATTCCTGGAATGAGGTGATAAGGTCAATGGCCAGATGACTCTAGAAGGCGATGTTTTTACCCTGGGAGTTAATAATTGGTTCCTGGGTGTATTAGTGGCTCGGTGGAGGGCCGAATTTAACACCTTGTCAGGATAACCCCTGCGTTTTAAATTGTCAAGGAAGAGATGGGCATCATGGGTAAAGTGGTGCGGGAAGGAAGAGTTTCTTTTAGTCGTATTAGAGAGGAGTAAGGTAAGTTGTTTTTAAGGTGGTGGGGGTGAAATGAGGAGTAATGGAGGAGGGAGTTGGTGTTTGTGGGTTTAGAGAAATTTCTCACTTTTATTTGATTGTTATGAGTAAAAATGGTTAAATCAAGAAAATTCACTTCCTCCGTACTACACTCAAACGTAAAAGTCATGTTAGGATGCCAGTTATTCATCCAATCTTGGAAGTCCCTCATGTTTGTTTCTCCATCCACGATACATAGGATGTCATCGATGTATCTAAAGAAAAATTTAATGTGTCCAGAAAAGTGGACATGTTCCTCCGAGAAAAGATATATGTCTTCTAAAGATCCCACAAAGATGTTAGCCACCGTAGGGGCAAGGGCCTGACCCATAGAAATTCCCCCCACTTGCAAATAATACTGGTCTCTAAATTGAAAATAATTATAATCAAAAATGAGATCAATTAGATCCATTAGGTAGGCCGAAGATGGCCGGTGGGGTGTAGGTAAGCCTATCAAGAGTATTGTGAATGATATGTCTAGCTTCATCGCATGGGATATTGGTGTATAAAGACGCAATATCAGCAGAGATAAGAATGTCAGAGGGCAAAATAGGAATACCTTCAATCTTATTAATTAAATCTCTGGTGTCTTTGATATACGTGGGTAATCCTTGGGCAAAGGGTTGGAGTATGGTATCCAGGAAAATCCCTAGAGGTTGTAATAAACTGTCGGTGGCAGCCACGATGGGTCTGCCCTAACGGGGGCCTGGTGGCCTTGTGAATTTTTGGTAATAAATATAGGTGAGGGATGCTCGGATGGTGATTCACCAGAAATTCGGCTTCTTGGTTGGTCAATTGGCCATTGAGAAGACCATCTTGAATCACATTATAGATAGTTTTGAAAAATTTAGGGGTGGGGTCTTGGGGCAGTGTCCTATAATGTTTTTGGTTTTCTAATTGAGATAATGCTTCCTTATAGTAGTCACTGCGTTCCCAAATAACGACCGAACCTCCTTTGTCAGCTGGCTTAATAATCACCTGTGGGTGGTTACCTAGTTCCTTGAGACGTTTAATGTCATTTTGGCTGAGGTTCGGGTGTCTTCTGTCATGTTGGTGGTCAATGGCTTGAACCTGTTGGAGGACTGTTTTTTCAAAAATTCTTATATTGTCTGATACTATGGGAGGAGTAAAATTACTTTGAGTCCTGATCCTAGAAGCTATATAGTGATCACTGGGCGTATCTTTAAAATGTTCCTTCAGGCGAATGGTGCGAAATAGAGTGGCTAAATCAGTACGAATATTAACAGCCGAACAATTGGGGGTGAATACATACGATAAACCTTTATTTAACAAATCAAATCAAATCAAATCTTTATTGAGAGACCATCAGTCATATCAATATATCTTACACCAATAAAACGGAATGAAGTAAAATATAGTAGGATAGAATGTAATATGATATAATCAGATAATCACATGATCAATTCATCATCATCTGGTGACTTTAAAATTGGTTTAAAACAGTGTGAAAGCTAATCGCTGGCACTTTGAGTGCCCTATCTATTTTCATAGTTCTATAGTGCTAATCCTTCTACTACTGATCTTCGTCGCCCCAGCACTTGGTGCCAATCTAAGCAATAAATCTCTGCCTCCTCCTTTTGGCCTTCACCAAAAAGGAGGCCACTCTTTATTATGGTGGGATTCGCATGGGATAGGAGCCAGTTAATCTTATGTTGCTCTGCCCAATGTTCCTTGTTTCCCAAAATCGGGCCTAGAAGTTTAGCCCGGTCTATTGAATATCGGGCAGTTTAAGAGTATATGACTAATATTTTCTACTTCTGGAACCTCACAGATACAAATTCTATCGGAGTATGGTATTGAGTGAAATCTGCCGTATCTCTCCATTGTCTCCATCTGCTCAAATCTTGCCCTAGTCATGGCGAGCCTTAAATACTTAGGGAGCTGGTGTGTTAGATATTGTGCCCTCTTAAATAC
>JARBWK010000001.1:41087833-41112721 GCA_030556195.1 Anolis apletophallus | reverse complement strand
CCACGGTGCTGTTGTAGGGATTTGAAAGGGCTGCAAGGCTGTAAGACCAAGTTGCTGGGTATAAAATTCTAAGTTTAAAATAACCACTAACATTCCCAGGAAAAGCTCAGACCGGAGCACTCACTTTTGATGCTGCTCTCCCAGCAACCGGAACCGGAATCATGGTCTTTTGCAGTGATTTCCAGATGGAAGGTGGTCCCAACAAGGATTCTATTTAACAGAAATTTGTCATGCTCTGATAATGATAACTGAGACAAATTGACAACTAAGAAAGAAGGGGACTTAGTTGTCAATTTGTCTCAGTTATCATTATCAGAGCATGACAAATTTCTCTGTTAAATAAAGTTTATCGTATGTATTCACCCCCAATTGTTCGGCTGTTTATATCCGTACTGATTTAGCCACTCTATTTCGCGCACCATTCGCCTGAAGGAACATTTTAAAAGATACGCCCAGTGATCACTATATAGCTTCTAGGATCAGGACTCAAAGTAATTTTACTCCTCCCATAGTATCAGACAATATAAGAATTTTCGAAAAAACAGTCCTCCAACAGGTTCAAGCCATTGACCACCAACATGACAGAAGACACCCGAACCTCAGCCAAAATGACATTAAACGTCTCAAGGAACTAGGTAACCACCCACAGGTGATTATTAAGCCAGCTGACAAAGGAGGTTCGGTCGTTATTTGGGAACGCAGTGACTACTATAAGGAAGCATTATCTCAATTAGAAAACCAAAAACATTATAGGACACTGCCCCAAGACCCCACCCCTAAATTTTCAAAACTATCTATAATGTGATTCAAGATGGTCTTCTCAATGGCCAATTGACCAACCAAGAAGCCGAATTTTTGGTGAATCACCATCCGAGCATCCCTCACCTATATTTATTACCAAAAATTCACAAGGCCACCAGGCCCCCGTTAGGCAGACCCATCGTGGCTGCCACCGACAGTTTATTACAACCTCTAGGGATTTTCCTGGATACCATACTCAACCCTTTGCCCAAGGATTACCCACGTATATCAAAGACACCAGAGATTTAATTAATAAGATTGAAGGTATTCCTATTTTGCCCTCTGACATTCTTATCTCTGCTGATATTGCGTCTTTATACACCAATATCCCATGCGATGAAGCTAGACATATCATTCACAATACTCTTGATAGGCGACCTACACCCCACCGGCCATCTTCGGCCTACCTAATGGATCTAATTGATCTCATTTTTGATTATAATTATTTTCAATTTAGAGACCAGTATTATTTGCAAGTGGGGGAATTTCTATGGGTCAGGCCCTTGCCTCTACGGTGGCTAACATCTTTGTGGGATCTTTAGAAGACATATATCTTTTCTCGGAGGAACATGTCCACTTTTCTGGACACATTAAATTTTTCTTTAGATACATCGATGACATCCTATGTATCGTGGATGGAGAAACAAACATGAGGGACTTCCAAGATTGGATGAATAACTGGCATCCTAACATGACTTTTACGTTTGAGTGTAGTACGGAGGAGGTGAATTTTCTTGATTTAACCATTTTTACTCATAACAATCAAATAAAAGTGAGAAATTTCTCTAAACCCACAAACACCAACTCCCTCCTCCATTACTCCTCATTTCACCCCCACCACCTTAAAAACAACTTACCTTACTCCTCTCTAATACGACTAAAAAGAAACTCTTCCTTCCCGCACCACTTTACCCATGATGCCCATCTCTTTCTCGACAATTTAAAACGCAGAGGTTACCCTGACAAGGTGTTAAATTCGGCCCTCCACCGAGCCACTAATACACCCAGGAACCAATTATTAACTCCCAGGGTAAAAACATCGCCTTCTAGAGTCATCTGGCCATTGACCTTATCACCTCATTCCAGGAATATTAAAAATATTATCACTAACTTTTGGCCTTTGGTGAGTTCTATCCCAGGCCTAGAAAATCCACCACTCATCGCATACAAGAGATCCCAGAATCTCAGAGACCTACTTGTACACTCCAAGGACCATGTGCTTGATTCCTCCCCCCCTTCTATCCCCCTTCCTCCTGGCGTTAAGAAATGCGGCAGATGCAGTATCTGCAGACACATATCTCCTCTAACTCAAATCCAAAACCCCACTAACAACAAGATACACAAGATCAATACATGGGCCACATGTAATTCAAAAACATAATATATTGTTTAATTTGTGGGTGTTGTGGGGGTCTCTATGTCGGTTTATCGACAAGAGAATTGAAGACTAGGGTGTGTGAACATAGATCTCGCTTCCATACAGGGTATGACAACTCAGTGCTTTATATGCACTTCAAAACATGTAACCCAAGGTATGATAACTTCACCGTCACTGTCTTAGAAAAGATACACCCACAGCCTCACTCTGACATCAAAAAGACCCTTCTTCGTCTGGAAAATAAATGGATAATTTCCCTAAATTCAGAGACCCCTAGTGGTTTAAACGACAAACTATCCGTCAGTGAATTACTCATATAACACACACCTGTGTACCACACTATTTAAGAGCTCTGTAATTCAACCTCGGGGCCTCCAGCCCAGTGTCGGTTGATACTGCCTCCATCTGCGGTGCTCCCGTTGTCCTCTGCTGTGGTATGTTACTTCTACCAGCCTCTATTTACAGTGTTAGCTTGCTAAGATGTTATTTTTCCATCCCCATGCTGTTTCCCTTTGTAGATAGCGTTTGTTGTAATATTATTGCAATTACTCGATGATACATGCAGTCTTGTCACTCTATACTATTATAACTCTAGTGCCATGACTTCGTGAGGACGCTCACGCGATTACGTCATTCAGGCCCCGCCCCTGGCCCTGAGGAAGCCCCTACGGGGGTGAAACGAAGGCGCGCAAGACCCTTTCGTCGGCCCTTGGACGCTCCCTCCCACCCGGACATTATATTTGTGAGACTGTGCCATTTATTATTTCCTTTCGTGAACTTTGCGGGTTGGGAAAGCGTCGGGGACCTGGGCCTGCTGCTATCATCCTTGCCTCTCCTCGCGGAGCCTGGCGTCTTAGCTCGCCGTCTCCACCAGCGAGCTCACCGCCATTATTATTTTCATTGTGCTATGTACTGGTACTTACCGTGTTATGTATCTATGATGCTTATATGATTTCTTTATGACCATGTCTCGTACTTAAGATGTTGTGACACAATATATATGTATCAATATTCATTCATTGTTACTTTACTCGTCTCAGAACGTTTCCCATAGCCTGTTGCTATCTCCCCCCCTATTGCAGTGCACCTGATTTTGAACAAAGCCATGGGTAACGCTACCCTCCAATTTAATCTTGTCTCTTGACAAATCTTGGCCAGACTGTTTTTCAATGTCCTGTTAACTCTTTCTGCGCGTGCAGAAGATTGGGGCCTGTAAGCACAGTGAAGTTTCCACGTAATACCTAGTAATTTGCTCAGTCCTTGGACAACTTGGTGCACATAGGCGGGGCCGTTGTCTGATCCAATCTGTAAAGGCATTCCGAATCTGGGAATGACATCCTTTAAAAGGGCTTTCACTACTTCCGTGGCCTTCTCTGTCCTGGTTGCGTAAGCTTCCGGCCACCCAGTAAAAGAATCAATGAAAATCAACAAGTACTGAAACCCACCACTGGGTGGCATTTCTGTAAAATCGGTCACCAAACTTCAAAAGGGGAACTGCCCTGGTGCTGAATTCCAGGAGCCTTTAACGGCCCCTCCCTCGGGTGGTTTCTTGCACACGTCCAGCATCTGTTGGCTGCGGCGGTGGTTAAGCTGTGCAAACCGTTTATGTACATTTGCCTCTCCAGCAAGGCTGCTAATGCGGATTTACCTAAATGGGTGCTTTCATGGAAATGTTGGACTATGTGCCATGCCTTATCCTTTGGGATGAAGACACGGTTATCTGGCATCACGATAATGTTTCCCTTCCATTCCCCCTTCTCACTCAGGGCCCAATTCTCCTCATCCTTGGTGTAATTGCATTTCTCTACCTGTGGGCCTGAGCCTGTTGTTTCTAACATTACGGATGCTGGTTTTTGGAGTGCTGCTTCCCTAGCTGCCAGATCAGCCTGCCTGTTTCCCTGAACTACCGGATCATTTCCCCTCTGGTGTCCTTTACAATGCATTACAGCCACTTTCTCTGGCCTCCAAACCGCATCTAACAGGGCTATTATAGCATCTGCATGTTTTATGGCCTTTCCAGCTGAAGTCAGAAAGCCTCTTTCCCTGTACAATGCCCCATGGGCATGCAACGTTATGAACGCATAACGGGAATCCGTATAGATATTTACCCTTTGTCCCCAGGACAGTTTCAAAGCTTGAGTAAGAGCCACCAGCTCAGCCAGTTGGGCAGAAGTTCCCGGAGGCAGAGGATCTGCTTCCAAAACCTCTCC
Source organism: Anolis apletophallus (assembly GCA_030556195.1). NCBI lineage: Eukaryota > Metazoa > Chordata > Lepidosauria > Squamata > Anolidae > Anolis > Anolis apletophallus. The sequence goes on along the minus strand of JARBWK010000001.1, from coordinate 41,108,332 downwards.
CTCCCACGTCACGACTGCATAGCCGGCGTGTCTTACCCCCTCTCGCACAAAGCTACTTCCGTCTGTGAAAAGGGTTAAGTCTACCTTCTCCAATGGGAAATCTTTTAAGTCTGGCCTGCTGGAATAAACTTGGTCCATGACTTCCATGCATTGATGCTCTAAGGGCCCTGAATGACTTGGTAGCAAAGTTGCCGGGTTTAACATGGGACACATTTCAAGGGAAACGAGCGGATTATCGCACAGCACCCCCTCATATTTAGTCAATCTTTCATTCGTGAGCCAGCGTGGTCCTTTTGTATCTAGCAAAGCTTTAATGTGGTGCGGGACTCGGACGATAAGAGGTCTCCCTAACGTAAGCTTGGTGGCTTCTCGAATTAAATCCACCGAAGCTGCAACGGCCCTAAGACAAGGGGGCAAGCCTCTTGCTACTGTGTCTAACTGCTTGGACAAATATGCTACCGGCCGCTGCCATGTACCTAACTGTTGTGTTAAGACACCCACAGCGGTACCTTCTCGCTCCGCAGCGAAAAGGTAGAACTGTTTTTCTAGATTTGGCAGGCCTAATGCTGGAGGGGAAAGTACGGCTTGCTTCAAAGTTCTGAAGGCTTCGTCGCACTCCGCCATCCACACAAATGGGTCTTTATTGCTTCCTCTTGTGGCTTGGTAAAGGGGCTTTGCTATTGCGGCGTAGCCTGGAATCCAGTGTCTCACGTACGAGGTAGTCCCAAGGAACTCCCTCGTCCGTCTCCTGTCTGTTGGGATGGCACAGATGACTTCCTTCCTTTCCACCTCCAAGACCTTGCTTCCTTGGGATAACCCAAACCTCAAGTATTTGACTTTCTCTTGGCACAACTGTGCTTTCTTCCTTGATACCTTGTATCCTTTCTCTTGTAGTATTTTTAACATCTCTAGTGTGAAGTGTCTGCATCCTTGCTCTGTTCTACACGCTAGAGGTAAATCATCAACGTATTGAAGCCATACTCCTTCTGACTCCGGGATCTCAAATTCCGACAGATCTTTGGCCAAGGCTTGGCCAAAGATCGTCGGGGACGAATGATAACCTTGAGGAAGACGAACCCACGTGACCTGAGAACGCTGTCCTCCCTTTGGGGTCTCCCACTGAAATGCAAAGATGGGCTGTGACACTGGAGCCAGTCTAATGCAGAAGAATGCATCACGTAGGTCCAGAACTGAAAACCAAACTGCTGTGCTTGGGATTAAACTCATCATAATATAAGGATTTGGAACAACAGGTGTCAATGGGACGGTAGCCTGATTGACAGCCCTCAGATCTTGAACAATTCTGTACCCGCCTCCTGGCTTGAGGACCGGGAGGAGGGGCGAATTCCATGGTGAGTTACATGGAGTGATGATCCCATTCTGCAACAGTTTGTGTAGCTGTTCTTGGATCCCTTCCACAGCCTCTCTGCTGATGGCATACTGTGCTTTTCTCACGGGAAGGCATCCAGGCTTTATCTGGATGATTACAGGTGCTACATACTTTGCCATTCCCGGAGGATTATCTTCTGCCCAAACCTCTGGTGTCCGTTCCCAGGCCCATTGTATCTCTTCCTGACCTCCTTTAATTTGAACAATCGGTATTCCTCTTGACTTGGCACAGTGAGCTCTAGCTGGCCAGTCTCCAGGAACTCCAATCTAGCTCTAATTTTTGCTAACATGTCCCTTCCTAACAATGGAATTGGACACTCTGGTATGTACAGTAGCTGATGAATCACTTCTCTTCCTGCTATGTTGCACCTTCTTCCCTTTAACAAAGGACACTTCTGTGGTTTGCCTGACACTCCAACTACTTTGATTAGTTCATTGCTAATGGGTGCTACTTTCTTGTTAATTACGGACTTGTCCACTCCTGTATCTATTAGGAACTTTATTCGCCGATCCTGGGTTCAGCAGGAGAAAAGCCTGGCCTGCCCTTCAATCCTCATCTTCTTCTTCTTCCTCGTCCACTTCCTCTATGGCTGCCGCTATCTTTGCCTTTTCCTGATATGCTCTGTATGCTCCTCGGCCTCTTCCTCCTCTTCCTGACCCTCTTTGCTGTCTTCCCCTTCCTCTTGCACTTGCTTCCTTCTCCTCTGTCACTTCCTTGACACATTCTCTGGCCCAATGACCCTCTTTTCCACATCTAGCACACTGATTCCATCCCAATGCACTAGCACTTCCTCTTCCTCTTCCTTTTCCACTTCCTCTTGTCCCTCTGCTGTAGCCACTTCCTCTGCCTCTTTCTTGTCTCTCATCCATTAGGCTGAGCAACACTTTATATCCTTCCCTCTTCTTCCTGTCCTTTCTTTCTTCTTCCACCTGCTCCCTTGCTATATAAACTTGGTCAGCCAATGCTAATAATTCGTTAAGAGTCTTTCCCAAAAATCCTGGCTGTTTCTGGATCTTCTTTCTAATGTCCCCTGAGGATTGGGAGATGAAGGATTGCGTTAGGGCTGTCCTTCCATCATTCTGTTCTAAATTGTACGGGCTGTACTTTCGGTAAGCTTCTTCTAATCTTTCTAAAAATGCGGCGGGCGTTTCTGTTTTCTCTTGCTGGATCCCCTGTATCTTTTGTATACTAGAAGGTCGGGGTGGGCCTTTTCTTATTGCTTTTAGGAGTATTTGCTGGAAATCTCTTATGCGTTCACGATGGCCTTCCTCATTTGGGTCCCACTGGGGGTCTGTTTCTATGGGAAATCTAGCATTCCCATAAATTACTGGGTCTGCTTCTCCATGTCCTTCTTGGGCCAATAACCTGGCCTGATTGATGATGTTCCTTCTCTCTGCTGTAGTAAACATTGAGTTTATAAGCTGCTTACAATCCCACCACGTAGGATCATGTGTGGCAATTATTCCCTCTAATAAATCTGCCATAGCTTTCGGTTGCTCCGAATAAGGTGGCGTAGCATTCCGCCAATTAAAAATGTCACTAGAATTAAAGGGAACAATTTGAAAAGCTTGCACCACTCTGTTGTTGTCATCCAACAGAGGTACTTGTCTAATTGGCATCTCTAGTGCTTCTCTTGTCTTTGTGCTTGATCTCGTGGCCTCTCGGGACCTGCTTCTAGTTTGCATAGGGGAAATATCTAATGGTTCCCGAGGATTCCTTCTACTGGTCTCTGGGGAATGCTCCATCACTCTCCTGGCGGCTGTGGGGTTCTCTTCCTTGCTCCTTCTGTCTGGGGAACGTTGCGCCCTCCCCCCTTCATCTGGAGACTGTTCTCTCACTCTTCTCTCTACCTCCCTTGCTTCTGCTAGTGGGTAGGAGAGTGGATTATTTTGGGGCACTTGATATGCTGGCGGACTTTCGTAGAATGGGTTGTATTCTGAATGTGGCATGGTGTAAACTGCTGTGGCTTGTGTTGGCATTAAGGGTGCCATCGCAGCTTGTGAAGTCGCCATATTTGATGGAAACATCACACGGGAAGCCGCGATTGGCAGGGTCGCTTGTGCTGACTGGGGCATGACTGGTGAATTCAAGACGGGGAACGCGGCTGGAACAATATCTGCCACTGGGATGTGCATCACAGCCGGCGACGCCATCTCTGCGGCTGAACTTGCTCCGAAAGTGGGGACCGCGGACGGGGCTGGTGTCAGCGCGTTTAAGGACGCATCAGGCAGAGCGGCGTTGGGCCCCTCTGCTTCCGCGTTTGCATTCTCTCTATGCCTTGGTCTTCTCCCTAAGGGCTGTAATTCTTCCGGTTCTATTTGTAGAACCCGAGCCTTCCTCCCTGCCTTTCGGCTGACAAAACATCTGTCCTGGCGCGGCCTTGGAGCAGCCCACCAAACTTCTTCTGAAACCATCCTCTCCCACGTCACGGAGTAGACCCATTGATCAGTTGGGTGTACTTCGAAACAATAAGATTCTAGCTGCCTACATTTTCTCAAATCCCAGGTACCTGTTCTGGGCCAACTAATTTCTGCAATGGCAGGCCATACCTCTGTGCGCAGATTCTTAAGCCTGTAGTCTTTCAGCTCTAATGGTTTTCCCTCTACTGACAACTGGCAAAACCTTTCCCAGTTCTTTAAAACACAGCTCAGAGGCGTCCCTCTTTGCTCCTTGGACCCCACCCCACCCATTTCTAGTGGCTGGGGACACTTCAGTGCTTGCTCCCCCCCAAATGGCGTGTGTGTTCCCTAAGTGTTCTTACTTAACACTTATACTTGCCGATTCCCGCAGACTTCAGGAGTCGTTCCTCAGGCCTTTGTGCCGGATTTCTCACTAGACGCACGGAACCCCGGCGCCCCCGGACTTTTCCCCTGCGTGCTTCTTTGTGCCGGATTACTCACTAGACGCGGTACGACCTGCGCCCCCGGACTTCCCTCCTCTCTGGTTTCACTGGCAGTATTTTGGCAATTGCGGCCTCTTGGGTCGATGAGCGTTTTCCTGAGGCGAGGCGGGCAGCCGGTCGTTGTTCAGGGCCCTTCTCAGCTCACCCAAGTCGCCTCAGCCTCCCGCTTTCGAGCGAAGACCGTCCTGTCAACAGGATCGCGCCGTCTAGCTCACAGACTCGTCTGGGACATCACGTCGGGGTCACCAGGATGAAGCAGTAACTTGGAGTCCCAGAACTCCCAAGGCAATCTGGCTGCAAGTTGCGTGCGAGCACAGGGAAGAGATGACGCGACAATTTCTACTGCGATTCAGGAAACCAGCTTTATTGCAACACATCAGCTGATGGGTCCGTCCACCCTGTGCGGAAACTTTGCCGCTGGCGGACAGGAACCCCGAACTTTCACAGCAGTCAGGTTTTATACAAACAATGGAGTCGACATTTAGTCCCTCCCTCCTTCATGCATTGTTACTGGCTAGCATTCATGAACCCATTTCACTCTATCCAATTAAACAAAGCATTCTAGCATCTGAATCCTATTTGCTAATGACTGTGGCGCAGTGTGAATTTCCATCATTGTTCTATGTTATTGCTTTATGAGCAAAGTGTTCCCAAATTGTTACATTTCTACTGGGCTTCCACCTGATTGTCTGCCAAGTGAAAGCTTCATTTGCCATGCGCGTCTCCTAACCATTCACTTACTTTGTAAACAAACACACATGGGAACTACTAGGCCAATCAGGACCGTGTTCTTATCTAAAGGCACATGATGTTCTCTGGCTAATCACAGCCTGTGCTTGTGCACCAATCAGAGTGAATTATTCTCGTCACTATTGCTGGCAAGCTATTTCTGTACTCTGTTACTCCCGTTCTATTCTAAGGCATCACCTCTCTCTGACATTTCTTCTGCTAAGGTGTCAATTTCTCCTTTAAAATCAGCAAGCATTTGATTCTTTGTAACCATTATGCTTATGCCACAAGAATACCACAAATAAGCCATGTTACTGTTTCATCTCAAACAAAGCCTCTCTTCATATATCGCCTCCAACTTGAGAAGTCCTAAAAGAAGGAAGAAGAATTAAACAATCTCTTATTCCTTAGTGTCATATTTGCTCAAGCTGGCAGCCTTCCTCCTTTCTGACTGTTTTGCATTTCCGGTTAGATAAACACATAAGAGGTCCCTTCCACCAGGCAACAAGCTAGAGTGCCATACATATTTATTGGTGGCAGCGGTGGGATGATATAATAAAGGCCCCCGTGCCAGAAGATTTGTTTCTTACTTTATTTCAGACAGCTTCAGTCAACTGAAGAGTTGTGAGCTAACTTCATCTTAGTTTTCTCCTTAATATCTGTATGTTATCAGTAAGTGAGTGTTTTAGTGTATTTGTGGCATTGCTTCATTTTGACAGATCCTTGACCTTTAGTTAGCTTGGAAGTGTGAGTGAACCAGGACCCTGGAATTTGTACACTTGGCTTCCACTTCCAGTGTCTTCTCTTTGTTTAGATGTTAGGTTCATGAATTTTTTTTGCACTTTGTAAAACACTTTATACCTTGATGGCATTATAGAATGAATAGAAAACAATATTTCAAAATTGAAATCTAAACTAGCATTGACTAGAAGTTTTTGCAAACAATTTTGAACCTAATGGTTCTTCAGATCCCAAGTATCAAAGGGCTTCTTGGGACAAAATTGATACAAGGTTTAGGGCTGAAACTACCTTCAGGAAAGCTCTGCTGTTTTCTTGTCTCTCATGACACTCCAGCCTTCTATGGCTAGTTTGCTAATCTCCCATTTGTGCGAGTCAAGAGACCATGAAGAAGGACAGGTAGCTTACTTGTAACTGTAGTTATTTGAATGGTCATCTAACTACAGTTAGGAGTAGGCAGTTCGACCTCCTTCATGGTCTCTGTAACTCACATTTTCTTTCATTATCTTTAACTGTGTTAATATGCAGAAGAGTGATCCATAATCGCATGGGTTATTCTCCCATGTGATTATGGATTACATCCTAATGCTTCACTCTGAAGAACCTTATGAATGGGGAGATGTAACCCATGTGATAGTGGATTGATTCTCTGCACATCCAAGAATCATGGTAAGTACCAACACATCATTCTCAACCCTTTTATCCCAGTGTAATAATTAGGAATGAAGGCATTTGTGAATTCAGTGTTAAGCTAATATATAGTAGAGCACTAGACTTAGGAACATGTGAATACTTTTCCCCCCATAGGTGATACAAATTATGAGAGTTACTGTACTGATCTGGATGACTTACTGGATGTCACTGATCACCATGATCACTTTTCTGAAGGCAGTAGCAGCATAGTCAATCATGATGTCAAAACTGTTCTCTCTCCTCGAAAAGACACTGCTGTGCAGACAGGTATGCTTGTTCATTATAAATATATAGAAAGGGGTATTTATACTAATACTTTTACATGGAGAAAATTCTTATGTTTTATTCAGTCATGAGACATAATTTCTTCTAGAAACATCTTGTTAAATATGAAATTCATAATTATATGAATATGAGATATTCAGCTTTTTTCTTTGATTGTTTAAGAGCAATAATTAAGGAAGACAAAACAATACATAAAATAGTTATGGGAACTTATTAGAAGATTTCTATATTTAAGGAATGACATGTTAGTTTATAATTATGCTTCACCCATTCCTTAAATTAGGAGTAAATTTAGAATCATTTATGTTTTCAATAGAAGTTCACATTTGTTTTTTAAAATTGAGAGAGGGGTTATGCGAAAGGACGAGTACGGGACCACTGATCTGCAAATTGGCACATTTGCACAAATAGACAGATATGTGATAGTGTTGGTAAATGTACCCGCTCTTGGTAATTGTTCTGCAGCAGTGGAACAGCAGCACAGAGTGATAAAGTTCTTTTATTTATTTATTTAGCACACTTTTATCCCACCTTTTTCAGCACGAAAATTTTACAGGATTATGGTTCTGTTTTATTTCTTTTCTTCTTCTTCTTCTTCTTCTGGTTTTTAAGGTATTAGCTGGCGTCCTGTTTAGTAATTACAGTGCCATGATTCTTCCTTTTGTCAGCAAAAATCACTGTTATAGGAATAACAAGGTCTTCCCAAAACATTTAAGGAATACAGTCCCCACCCCAACACAGCTATTTCTATCTCTCTTCGTGCATCTTCCTATTCTCCCACAACACAACAATTGTCAGGAGTACTGAAAACATATGTTTTGGGAGGTATCATCATGACACATAGCTATTATCTTTGTAGATACCTGATGTGGGATCTCAGCCTTTGTATTACCTGATGCAGGATCCCAGCCTTTGTATTTGCGTGATATGTGATGTTATTTTATGTGATATGTTTAATAATATTCAATGTTTTATCAGGGGAGGGTCAATTATGATGTTTGATACTGTTTATATATATATATTTGAATTGTTGCCAACACTGAATCGCCCAGAGTCCCCTTCGGAGTTGAGAAGGGCGGTATATAAATACTGCAAATAAATAAATAAAATTATAAAGCTAGATTATTTTCTTTTATGAGATTTAAAAACCACAATAATATTCATCATTGCAAATCTCTAGAAACATAAAAATTGTTCATTTGTTTTTACAGAGAGTAATACTGATATACCCATCAGTACTGAAAACTCTGCTAGGCAAACTGGAAATGTGTCTCCAGATATTACTGCAGAATATAAACCGAACTTCAGCAACAAAAAATGTAAGAAAGAAGTACAGTATCTGGAAAAAAAGATTTCGGAAAAAGAGAATATTGTTGGCTATAGCAATGTGTACGAACAATCTGCACAAAAGCAAAAACAGCCGAAGGAAAAGAATGAGCAAAGACCAGATTGGAACATAAACAAGCCTTGCAAGAGGTACATCCCAGCATCAGAAAAATACCCAAAACGACTGCAAAAGCAAAGGGAAGAAAAGAAAGCTCGGCGACAAATGGAGCTGCTTCAGCTGCTTGAAAGAAACACTCCTGGACATCTCAGTCAAAAGAGCATCATTTCTCCAGATAAACCCCTCTCACCTCCCAGTGAAGATGGTGTTAAGAATAAGGTGAATGCTGTGAGAACATAGTATTAAAATGTTATTTTGCAACTTAGCTTGTGTTCTTGTAACAAATTCAAAGGTTTACAATGACAATCAAATGAACAAAAGCTCAGAGACAAAACTGGTACAGGAAAAAAGTCTCTTAAGTGTAAATGTGATGTAGTTAGGTCAATAATATCTTGTTACACATGTTTTGTTGCACACGGTGCTGGAGAAGGGCAATGAAAGAATTCCCAGAGTTAAAGTCCATATTATACTTTTTAAATAGTATTGTGCTCTGCTATTTGTTTGTCTTTGTGAATTTTAATGATTTCGGAATGTAGTCTGATCTGTATTCAAGAGGTACTATCCTCACCTGACTTTGAAAGTCAACTTAGTTGTGACAAGTATAAGAATATAAAAGAGATTCCCCCCTCCTTCTGTTGACATAATAAAGGCATGTGATTCCCCCCTTTTATTGGTTTAACATTTTTCTGTGATGTTTAAGGTAGATACAAATCATTAATTCTTTAACAGTTGATAAGACTATTACAGCTTTTTTAAAAGGCAAATGGGATAAAACCAGGTGTCTTATACTTTTAAACAGACATGAACTACTGTAGCCAGCAATTAAGGTTTACGTTTCTAAGGAGGAACGGGGGGTTGGGGATTATGTCACCTAATTTAGTGATGCTTCTGAATGAGTATGATTAAGATTGAATTAAAAGGATCTTACTTACTTATTTGTTGTTCTATATATATATATATATATATATATATATATATATATATAATCAACTGTATAAAAATCACAGCAATATCATGTAGTTGCCAAAGACATCTTTTGCTCTGCTTTAGTGTTAATGAAAATGTGGTCCCTGGACTGATGCCAGTCACTGGCACAATAGGAAACAATAATTGTTAGTGCCATGTGTCATATAGCCCGAGAAGCATTACTCTGCTTTTAATTGAAGAGTGAAATGGTTGCATATTTGATACATCAGGAGTGAGCAACTATGGAAGGGTAACATGGCCACATTATCTGCCCAGCACTTTCTTCACCTGCTCCTTCCTTTCTATCATTTTAGGGAGTGAGCAGAGTATGACTTTAAAAACCTCTCTTTGACCTAAAATGATCCCCCAAAACTCAGTGAAATGCCCTCCCTAACCTCTAGGGCAATGGTTCTCAACCTGTGGGTTTCCAGGTATTTCAGCCTTCAACTCCCAGAAATCCCAGCCAGTTTACCAGCTGTTAGGATGTCTGGGAGTTGAAGGCCAAAACATCTGGGTACCCACAGGTTGATAACCACTGTTCTAGGAGCATTTGTGGGCAATTTTTAAAGTCAAAATGGTAATACTGCCATATTCCCTGGAAATTATTTAACTCCCAGCGAGCTGGGGCCACCAAAGTTGCCTTGGCTTCACGTTGTCAAACCCATGCTAAATTCTCATCATTATACTTTCTAATTAATAAACTAACATGATTTTTCATATTGTCGTAATTAACTTAGCCTGATTCTGTGCCCATTTATTCAGAAGAAAGTTCCATGAAGTTCAGTGGAGTTTATTTTTGAACTAGCTTGCAGACCCAGCACTGCCTGGGTTATTTGAGAAAAGCATTGTTTATCTGTGCTCCAAGTTTAGTTTTCCTTCTATCATTTGAACTCTAGTAAGAACAGCAACATCAAAATACATTTGTGAAAAAATACCATTCAATTACATCAAGCAATAAATACTGCTACCATCCTCAGTTAAACCAGTTAAACCTTTAATGCACATGTGTCACAAAAAAGGCCTGTCATATGTGATCCATGAGGCTTTCAATGCCAGGGCAACATAGTTACATTATACAGTCTCACAATTACAAATGGCCATTTGAAGGTTGATGTGGCCCTTGGTGAAAGAGCGTTTGATACCTCTGTTCTAAAAGTATTTCACCAAAATTGGTTAGATCCTATTTTTATTCTAATAATTAAAATAGCCTGAGAAGAGGTCTTCTCAGAACAATCCTATTCCCCTATGGCCCCTTCGCCATCCAAACCCCTAGAATCCCCCAAATCAGATTTTCAGTGGGCATAATAAATGGTCTTGGAGATGGTTCAGCAATTAAGACCTTATCACTACCTTTTAGCTAGTGGAATTACATCACTGGCTCAGATGACTCAAACAGATGAAAATAGTCATTTGCAATACATATAAAGCTTTTTGTAATTTTTATGCAGGTCCTATTTTAGTAACACAAGGTCTCTGATATTGCTGCTTTTGTTATTTATTACAATTGGTGACAGGGGCCATTTAAAGTAGGGTGATGCATCTAAAAACGTAAGACTACTACAAAATGTTTTAAACCTCAGACTAAAGGATATTTTGATTTGTGACAATCATATTCTCTAATGCTGAGAAAGTACGATAATTTGCAAGAGAAATAAAGGTTTTAAAAACGAAATGTTGATTGTATAGAACAAATCGGAATTTAAAGTCCCTTTCATCCCAATCAAGAGATAACAGTAGAATATAAATATAATTAAAATAATAATAAGATTAATTAACTAAACCATTTCCCCCCAGAAGAATAGTTAAGGCTATAATTCAAAGAACCATTCCTAGGTTATTGCTAATATACTAGTGAAATCTTGTTCATTGCATGACTATACAACATTAAGTTCTTCCTGCTTAGTGTTTTAGGTTGAGGTGCAATTTTTATTCTGTTTGGAAACATTTCTTGAAAACTGGCACATAATTTAACAATTGGGAGGATGTTAGCAAAAAAAACCCCCCATACATTCTCATGCTAACAAACATTTAAAAATTCATCTTTTGTTCCTTGGTTTTAAAAATGCTATTTATGTTTTAATTTAATACACTTCAATTTATAATCAAAATTTATTTGTCTATTTATTTATTTACTTCATTTAATAAATGAATTAAGTCCCCGGGGGGGACTCTAAAGTGGTTTACAACATATTCATGGCAAAAATTCAGTGCCTAACAAACATCTAAAAAACCTAGCATAAGAACAGCAATACCATATAACTATTAAAGTATTAAACCATATTAAATAAAAAATAAACAACATATAGACATTTAAAACTTGGAATTAAAAACATATTAATATAAACATTAAAATCACATAATCCAGAAACTGAAGTTGGAGGCCTTTCCAAATGTCAATTGCACATAATCCTGTTAGTTTCTTGCACTGCTTACTGCCCAAAGGCTTGGTCCCACATACATGACTTTTTTCTTCTTCTGAAGACCAAAAGGGAGGCCGTTGATCTAATTTCGTTAGGAAGGGAGTTCCACAGATGAGGGCCACAACTGAGAAGGCCCTGTCTCATCCCTACCAGTCGCGCCTGTGAGGAAGGTGGGACTGAGAGCAGGGCCTCCCCACATGATCTTAACCTCCTAGATGATTCATAGAGGGAAATACATTCGGACAGGTAAGATGAGCTGGAACCATTTTGGGCTTTATAGGCTAAAGCCAGTATTTTGAATTGTGCTCAGTAGCAGACTGGCAGCCAGTGGAGCTGGCGTAACAGGGGAGTTGTATGATCCTTGTACCCTGCTCCGGTAAGCAATCTGTCTACTGCCTGTTGAACCATTTGGAGCTTCTGAATAGTCTTCAAAGGCAACCCCACGTAGAACACGTTGCAGTAATCTGTACGGGATGTAACCAGAGTGGACTACCGTGCGTGTAACTAGAGCATGTTATGGAGGGTGGGGGGGGGGGGACAGAAAGAAGAACAGAAGTAAATATATATAGGGGCAGGGGGAACAGGAACTAAAACACAATGATAAAATGTAAAAATATATAAAACACTAAACTTTAACTATCACACTGAAGGGTGCTGTGTCTCCCAATCCAAATTGTAATAATATATATCAAACTAAAAAAGCCTAAATTTGCTAATAATCATATTCACATTATGACATCATTTAATTTTTTATTGTTTAAAAAGTCCAGAAAGAATTTCCAACATTTCAAAAAAATCTTGAGTTGGCTTCTCCTTTTAAACCCACATTAGATTGGCAATTTGGGCTCAGCAACCTTCACAATCTATCTTCGGCCGTCAGAAGTTCAGTCTGCCTCCCAAATTTGAGCAAACACTGATCTGCTGCCATGATCATAAATCAAAAAGTAGTCCATATTTATTTACTCTCAAATTCTTTCTCCATATAGTGCTCAGTAAAAGCATTTCTGGTGACATTACAAAACCTACTTGTTTTGTTTTTGGATTAACATGTAAATCTTAGACCAATACCTTTTTGCTTTTTTATAAATCTACCACGTATGGAAGGAGGAATACCTAATGCTACTTTGAATCCCTAATACTAATTTGAAACATTCCTTGACATTTTTGGCAACTGATTTGGAATTAGCTACTATATCTTATAATACTTACTTTCAGATTAATAAGCCAAGTGAATTTTAAAATCTTTGGTCACTTTTCTCCCATACACCCATCTGAACATTAAGCCCAAAAATGTGGGCCGACTTTATCATCTCTAGTTTCAAACACATTTGTATACTGTTTGAATTACAAAGGTCATCATAAAACAACCATCATTCAGTATGTAGGCTAAGTGTCTGCTTGCATTTTTATCAAGTTCAGAGAAGAGCGTTTCTAATATGATTATTTTAAAATTCAGCATGTGGCTTAACTTTATCATATTAAAGACAACCTTACTGCCAAATCTTAAATCGTCTTTTAAATTCCAAATGTCTATCATCTCTAGCAAAATCCATTTTTTCAACCATACAAAACAACAGGCCTCATAATACAGTTTCATACTGGAAAACTTCTTATATAACATAAATGATAATTTACAAGACATCCACTAAAGCTAGAAAACATACTCATCACCAAAATATAAAGCAGGAAATATTTTGGTGATGAGTATGTTTTCTAGTGTTAGTAGAGGTCTTTTTAATCTTTCTTCTTCGTGTGGTCTGTGAAATGCACACAAATGGGTTTACTCCCGCGCATGCGTAGAATCTCAGACATACTAGCTAAAAATTAAAGATTTACATATGCCCCTCCCACTCCCCGCCCTCCCTCATCCCCCACTGCAGCTACCTAGGCAGTCCTTTTTCCGCCTAGCCAGCGAAAGGATCTTCGACTACTAGCTCCTGTTAGAAGTCCATGGATTATCACAAAAACAATATGTAATTATATATGGCTGGAGTTACACTTAAGAAATGTACCTATTCTGGCTTACATACAAATTCAACTTAAGAACAAACCCACAGAACCTATCTTGTTTGTAACTTGGAGACTGTATATTCTTAAGAAGAGGGATGAATTTGAAAATACTTGAACAGGGATATGAATGAGAAAGTCTTTTTAGAGGAAGGCTGCTCTGATGTGACTTCAAACCAAACCTGGCTTTTGGTAATCTTAGGCTAAAACCATTAGGATTTTCTTGACCAGGTTGTGTTGTCACTATTGCCTTCCTCTGAGGCTGAGAAAGAAAAATTGGGAAGAAGGGAAGATGGGACAGAAAGAGGGGAAAAGGCAAAAGAAAGAGAGAAGGAGAGGTGGTGTAAGGAAGGGAGGGAAAGAAAGAGAGGGGCACAAGAGAAAGAGAAAAAGAGGAAGAAGAAAAGGGAAAGAAGGTAAGAGGAGGAAGAAAGGGAGAGCGTGGCACAAGAGATAAAAGGAGGGAGAAGAAGAAAGAGGAGGAGAAATAAGAGGAAAGGGAGAAAGGGGCACAAAAGACAAAAAAGGAAAGGAGAGGAAGAAAGATAAAAAAACGAGAAAAGGAGGGGAGGGAGTAAAAGAAAGGGAAGGAGAGGAAGAAAGAAGGAAAGAGATAGAAAATGAAAAGGGAGGGAGAGGAAGAGAAAGTGAGGGATAGATAGAAAAAAAGAAAGGAAGAGAAGGGGTGGCAGGGAAAGGAAGAAGGGGGAAAAGGATATAAGAGATGAGAAAGGAAGAGAAAAAAGAAAGAGAAGTGATAAAGAAGGAGGGGGAGGAAGAGGGAAAGAAAAAAGAAAAGAGATAGAACAAGACAGAAGGAGGGGGCAAAAGGGTGAAAAAGAAAAAGGAGAGAAGGAAAGGAGGAGAAAGAGAGAGGGCCAGCCTCCTCGTCTTTTCCCACCGCTCATGCCTCTGCCTCCAAGGGCCTCCCCATGACTCCAAGCAGCCGAAGAGGAGGAGGGGGAGCCCCTTTTCAGACTCAAAAGAGGCAAAGAAGTGACCCCCTGTGAATGGTCGGTTGAGAACCGCTGCTCTGAATGAGAACAGTTTTTCAGCAGATTGAAATGTGTCACAACATAGTTACATATCTATTTATTTATATTCCGCCTTATCTCCCCAAGGGCATGTGATTCATCTTGTGGAGTAGTTCAAGACATTCATTAGTCTAAAAACCTGCAATACTCTCTTAATAGAGAATCTTTATGTGTGACATTTTGACTATGTGAATGAGAGACTGGATTACAAATACAACTAGTTAAAGAGACAATAAAGTCTGATGTTATGGGTCAGGAAAATACAGGCCTTTTCAAAGCTCATCCTTAGCCATATTTTCTATTATGTCTCATCCTTATCTGAGGTAATAGTATATGACAATACATTGAGAGAATGGGATGAGGTCAGGAATGGGGTTTACAGATAGACAGACATAACTTACAACCTTTCATTTACCATAACCTCAAATCAGCTTACTTTTTCTTTCCTTTAAATCACAAATTGAAGCATTACCTACAAAATACAAAGTGGCGAGAAATGCTTTGTAATATATTTATTTTGGTCTTATTTTAGGAAGAACCACTTCTGAAAAACAATTTGGTTGAACAAAGGTATGTATCAGCTCTATTAATGTATTTAGTGAATTTTGGATATGTTCACAAGATCAAGACTTTCTTTACTTTTGATAAATTAGTTTCAAAAACATCACAATTGAATTCTTGTCTATCAAAAGATTGTCTTAAAGATACAAAAGCAAAAAAGTCAATTCAAAATCTTGTGTTTTTGGCAAAGATCAAAATATGTCTTGTGCGATACAATCCAATCTATATATTCATGTAAAAGACAACACTTTAAACATGATGAAGACATATTTTTATTTAATTGGTTTTTTAAAATTTAATGGTACATTCCATGGACTGAAATGAAGCCAGTGCTAGCCTTTTTCTTATTTATTCTCAACTACTTCATTGAGATGTTGTGAGGTTGAAATGGAAGGGACTAATTATAAATGTCTTTGAGCTCCTTGGAGGATATAAAAGCAATATAATTTGCTTATCTGTAAGTAATTTTATTGCCTATGTGGTAGGGTGCTGTACAGCACAGTACTGAATGCTCAGGTAAGGTACAGTACAAACCAGTATTTTTAAAGTCATGGTTTGGGTATATTCAAGTAATTGGAAATAAGTCTCAGTATTTTTGCTGAAGGTAATTCAAGAAATAAGATAAACAGTTGGGTTCTTCTTGTTTTTAAATAGATCTGACTCCCCGCCTGTCCCAGCAGTTAAAAACAGAATACAACAACAAACGAAGACTTCTGATTTCTCCACTCATGATAGGAATGATGGAAGGGGGGAAAGTATCAATACAGACAAGCATCAAAGTGAAAGACCTTCAAATTTTACACCTGAAAGGCCACCTTCAACTCACTTTGTCCCCTATGTGCGAACAAATGAAGTATATTACCTTGATCCAAATGCACCCATAACGAGACCTTCAACACATGATCCGCAGTATCACCAGCTGAACGGTACTACAATATAGAGTTCAATAAATGACTATAGTGCATGCTTTATCTTTACAGTGAAATGTTCTTTTCCTAAGGGCCTTTGTTCTAATGTCCTGCTTCTATTAACAATGAAATTGAGTTGAACATTAAATGATGTCTCCAATAATCAATATATTATACATATCAATTAATTTGGAATATTTCTCTCAGGTACTGATACTAGAATTTAGTGATGTTAAATATTATTGCTTTAAGATATTGCTGTCTTGCAGCATCCCATTCACTCTATATATCTGTTCTGTCAATCTGGGAATGCTTGGGGCATGTTTTGGTGTCCCAAAGGGCTTCACCTCCTTTGGGACACCTTTGGGAGAACAAGTCTCATTCCTTCTTGCACTGGATATAATGGTATACCATTGTATCTTGCCCTGCCTTTAATACTGGTCCAAATTTTAAATATTTCCTAAAATAATATTAAACATTTTACTATTTTGGAGATAGATAAAACACACACACGTGTGTGTGCATGTGTCACTTTTTTGGATCCATTTAATGTTAAGATTTAAAAAGAGAACCACATATACAGTGCAGAATTTTCTGTATAAACAAAAAAAGTGAGTGCATACTTATTTACAATTAATTAATTTCATTTATATTTACCTTTAGATGTTTACTATACACCACGGGAGACTTTTAGCTCCGATCACATCCGGGACCCACTTTTTAATCCAAATGTTGTGAGAGACAGGCAGCAGGCCATACTGAAAGGACTTTCCGAACTACGGCAGGTATGTATGAGATGGATTCATAAGTTGGTATTTCCAAGTTGGTCTCATTAGAATTTCATAAATGTTTTATTTTTGTTCCTCATTAGTTTTTTTTCTCACCTTGTCCTTTAGCATCCAGTTCTTTTCTCATTCTTTGTTTATATTTCCTTAAAAAGGGGAGAGTTCAATTTAACGGGGTCTCGTATGTTATTTTTTGGATCAGTTAGTACTGCTTATCTTTTATACTTTTACCATTTTGGCTCTTGTCAGTCCTTGAAGATTATATTTGTAGAAGAGATTGAGAAATAAAATATCTCTGTAATATGTTGTCCTTGTTTGTATATCTTGTCTTATTTTCTAATTTATCTCCCAAGACTTGAGAGACATTTTCATCCGTTGGAGGCCCATTCAGTTCTGGAGATCATTCAGGGAGGCTTTTGCTAATGTCACATAGTTAAGGTCCAGTCCACAAGCATTCACAGCAGGGTTTAGTGTGGTGGCACCCACTGTGTAGAATAGTCGTCCCCACTAATACTAGGGGTTGCTCTGGCTGACAGTCTGTTTTGCAAGAGAGGTGGAGAGATAGCTGCTTTGTTAATTATTCTTGACCTCTTACCCTGCTGGCAGTTTTTGGTTGGTTTATCTTTAGCCTAAACACAAAGGGCTAGCTACTCTCAAACAGCAACAAACACAGGGAAAGGCAGTCTAAACATATAAATGTTATCTCTGTTCAATCAACACCAATCACTATAGAGCAGTAACATAGTCAAGAATACATATGTGGTATCAAATTGTAATACATGAAAACATATCACAAGTACATAATACATATATAAATATAATGAAGAGTTACATTCAAAGAGGAGGAACTCCGCACATCGATACAATTAAAAGGTCCTATACCCAGCTGGTAATGTTCGATAATGTTCGTGTGGGGTGAGGAGGGTGGGCCGACGGGAATGCGTGGGCGGGCCCGGTCCCGTTTCGCTGCCTCTGCAGCTTTGTCAAGGCAGTTTTGGCAGTAAGGGCCATCCCGCAATTCAAGGATATCAACAAGAATTTGTGGCTGAGCAGACCATAGGATGTCCTTTGACCACAGATATCTCCTTACCCCACATGGACCCATTTGGTACAAATACCATTGTCTCCCCTCGTGTGGCTATCGTTGGATTTTGTGTCCTTTTGGATATACCGTGCACATTGGTGCCTGCAACTCTGTGCTTTTCTGTATTTTCTATAATTTATTGGGGTTTACATTTGGATTTACCACTGATCAACCAGTGGGGCCCGCACGCCACTAACCGCAATTGGTGGGAACATTGTATTATTGTTTCTGGTCCGGCATCTTTCCAGCAAGACACTTCTGGGATTTACGACATCGCACCGGAACTCAATCCTCGGTGCTCCCGTGGAGTCCACATACTTTTTACTACGCTGGTGTGTACATTACTTTAGCACACCTAGCATTTTGATCTTTGTGCATCCCCTTTCTGGGCTTGGAGTTCATCCAGCGAGACACTTCCGGGTTTTGCGACATCGCGCCGGAACTCGCCCTGCCACCTTAGGGTGCTCCCTGCCAACACCATCCTTGCTGCCTTACGGCTTCTCTGGATGACACTACTATGGACCTTTACTTCCTGAAATTTTGCAGGGGCAAAATATTATCGAACATTACCAGCTGGTTATAGGACCTTTTCATTGTATCGATGTGCGGAGTTCCTCTTTGAATGTAACTCTTCATGATATTTGTATATGTATTATGTACTTGTGATATGTTTTCATGTATTACAATTTGATACCACATATGTATTCCTGACTATGTTACTGCTCTATAGTGATAGATATTGACTGAATAGAGATAACATTTATATGTTTAGACTGCCTTTCCCTGTGTTTGTTGTTGTTATGTTTAGTTTAACCTATCTTCGAGACCTTGTCTCCTTCTATGAAGCAAAGTGGGCCCTAAGATCTGCCGGAGAGGCTCTCCTCTCGGTTCCACCTCCATTTCATGCGCGATTGATGGGGACGAGAGAGGGGGGGTTCCCCAGCTTTGGAATGCTTTCACTAGAGAGATCAGGCTAGCCCCCACTCTCCCAAGTTTTCCAGATAGATCTGAAAACATGGCTTTTTAAACAAGTACCTTAATTATTAAATTTGGGGACCAAGTGATTGCTTCATGTTAGCACTTTATGGGACTGTATATTGTATACAGCTTTTGCTACATTCTATTAAATGTTTAAATCAGTAGAGGTTTTATATGTTGTTTTATGTAAATTGCTATGTAAATTTACCTTGCTATTGATTTATTTGTTCATGTACCTCACTGTATTTTGTGTGTCATTGCACTATAGACTGCTTTTTGTAAGCCACCTCGAGTCCGTTTGGGGAGATAGTAATGAGATACAAATAAAGTGTTATTGTTTATTATGATTGTACCCTATTATTGTGTTTTCTTGGCAAGATTTGTTCAAAGTAGGTTTGCCATTTCTTCCTTTGAGGAGGAGAGAATGTGACTTGCCCAAAGTCACTCAAAGGGTTTTCATGACTAAACCGTTTTTAATTAAGCCTCTCTGCAAGGGCTTTAGTGGCAGACAACAAAAAATGGCTACTGCAATCTCTCTCAAGAAAGGCTTGTTTAATAAGCCTTTATTAAAAATGGCTGTTGCCACTCTTCCCCCATAACCCTATAACTTCCTGAATAAACAGATCTTCTTGTCTTTAGCTCTCCCTAAGTATATTCCCTCTACACATTTTTAAAAGGAGAAGAAAAGTTTTGTTTGTTACATACCCATATTTTTTACCCTCAACTTATCTGTATAAGTCAAACCTCCCCTCAACTTACACATGAGGTCAACTTACACACAATTCTATATGATAATGAACTTTCTCTTAGCTTTTTAGTATAAACAACATGCAGTCACACTTTCTCACTAACTTTTCCATTTCTGGTCATCTGTGATCATGAAACGTGATTTTAGTTATTGGTCATTTGTTGTTTTAACCATGTATTTTCATTGAAGATTGGTAGGAATCCAGAGATTTTATGTAGATAAGATGAGAATAAATTAGACTAAAAAACAAATCTTCATAATTTGCAGAATGAGGCATTGAGTTCTGAGTTTTACCACATCAGACTTGCTGTAATTTCAAGCCCTTTCACATGCATAAAATTAAATGTAGTAAGCTGGCAAATCTGAGAATGAGTTTTATTAGCATAGCCACCTTTGTCAGTGGAGGAAGCTTTTTACAGGAAGAGCAAGTTACAGAGAAGTCCAGAATTCTACAGCCTCATTCTGCGTGATGTGTAGAATTGTCTTGGAAACACTGCACATGGCTAAGAGATATATAGCACTGTATTTCACACACTCTTCAGTCTTACCCACTTATTCTAATAACTGCACAAGGTTGTTCAATAAATGAAATATATGAGAATAAATAACATTGGAACTTACTCTGGGATTTGAATGCAGCACCAGTGAAGAATTAGGTTACTAGTATGTCTTCTGAGCCTGCTTCTGCTAACTGGTTTGCTGTAAAAGAAAGACAAGTAAAATCAGATGTTACATACAAAGGTCTATTTTAAAAATAGCATAGGTGCACATTTTCTATTAACACTTCAATTGTAGTAGATCTTGGAATATTACTTCTTATAAACAAT